>JAHIAM010009663.1:0-19321 GCA_021605205.1 Aegilops longissima | reverse complement strand
AAACACTCAACACGTAAATGAGGAAATGAAAGGTTGAGGAAATAGAACCAACAAAGGTTGGTGAAGACAATGATTTGTAGACAGTTCCAACTCGATGTCTCAGCTTGTAGCCTGTTGAGCGGCTGAGTATTTAAACTCGAGGACACACAGCCCCGACACCCAGCTCCGAAAGCACGCAGCTCAGACACCAAGTCCTCACCAGATTCTCCTTGAACTAAGGTCACACAGACCTCATCCAATCACTGTGGTAACTCTTCAAAGCGACTTTCCAAACCTTCACAGACTTGGTCACTCGGCAATCCACAATTCCTCTTGATGTTCTAGACCATGACGCCTAACCGCTCTGGAAGAAGCAAGCCTTCAAAGGTAATAAGGCCGGATCCACGCAGGATCAATCTTTCAGGATGCTCAATCACTTTGGGTTTGTAGGGGTTTGGTGTTTGGGTTTTCTCACCGATGATTTTCGCCAAAGTCCTCTGAGGATGGGTTGCCTCAAATGACAAGTGTCAAGTTTCTTCTGAGCAGCCAACCAGCTAGTGGTTGTAGGGCGGCTATTTATAGCCTAGGAGCAGCCCGACATGATAAGACATAAATGCCCTTCAATGATATGACCAAGTAGGTGGATAAGATATTTTGGGACAGCGCAAATACAAAGAACGGTCGGAAATTTGAATCTCAAATTCCTCGTATATCATGTTCTCATCGTAGGCAATCCAAGACTGGCGAATTCCTCGACTCGGCTCGAATAATTCTCAAATGACTGTAAGAACTTCGCTCTCACATCAAGAAATTGACTCGAATCAGTATGAGATTTCCAAAGGCTTCACTCAAGGGATTGGTAGGTGTAGGATTTTGAGTTGAGCATCACATGGAAATTTTTTCTAGTATTTCCTAATTCCCTTTAACAAGACGTGTTTCCTATGACTCAAGAAAGAGAAAACGAAACTACGAAAAACAAAAGTCTTCACGCTCATGTTCCTTAAATGAATACCAAGTCTTCAAGGTCACACCAATTTCTTCACTTTCAAAGTCTTCGTAATGTCTTTAGAATATCAAAGTCTTCAATAAGAACTTCATTTTTAGGGTCGATTTCTCTCAGAAATATCAAACTCCTCATAGACTTATAGACTGCGTACACTCATAAACACATTAGTTTCTTAACCTATAAGTCTTCAATACACCAAAATCACTAAGGGCACTAGATGCACTTACAATCTCCCCGCTTTTGGTGATTGATGACAATATAGGTTAAGTTTTCAACGGGATAAACATATGAAGTGTAAATACTGATATTGAGGAATTTGATTGCAAGATATAGAAGAACCCTCAAGATGTGCATAGTGAGGAATTTTCTTTTGAGGCAATGCACATTTGAAGAGTTGAATCATGGAGATCTACCCTATATCTTGTAATTCATACATGCATTTGACTATAATATGAAGAATTGAAATGCATGATGAAATATGGTGCTTGATGAAATTCAGCATGCGTAATAACATTAATGAGGAAAGCATGCAAAATAACGATCAAGAGTATCGAGCTCAAGAGAATCGAGCTCAATGTATCAAAAGTATCGAAGCACCATCGGGTTTAAGATTACAACTCGATCCAATAAAAGTTTCATAAGAACGAGAGTTGTAACTTAACAAAACAAATTGCCCATATAATAGACCCGCTTGAAGACTAACTCAAATTTCTCCCCCTTTGTCATCGAATGACCAAAAGGATCGAAACTGAGGACTAACGCCCCTGAAAAATTTCAAGTTGAGGAAGGACGCCAGTGTTGGGGTTGGTTGTTGTAGTAGGGCCTGCCGCAGTTGTCGCCCAAGTCTTCATTTTCATCGTGTCCTGCGATGAAGAATAGGAGCTGGCCACCAAGGAAGGAACTTGACCTTCTTGTATTTCTTCTGAGGAGGTGCATCACCAAATTCTTCCTTGAGACCCATTGTCGCCGGCTTCTTCCAAGACCGTAGACATTAGAAAGAACAGCCCAAAGCGCTTGAAGGTTTCATGGAGGTAGTAGTGGTTTTTCTTCACCGATTGTGTGTTGAGGTCATGTTGTGAAGAATTGAACCAAACCGACGCTTGACCCATTTATGATTGCGATCAACCTTCCGATGAAGACCGAGGAGTAACTCACGATCGCCATCACCCGGTGTCAGGGCTTGAGGACTTTGCTTGACCGAGGTATTTATGCAGAGTCATGTGTGCAGAGTCATCATTGGTGGAGTAGGATGCAGCTTATAAACTATCCATCCAATGGACTAATGCTTCATCGATCACAGCAGCAGTTGCCTTGCCCTTTGTCATCACCGAGGTAAATGTCCGCTTGAGGACTTCAATCGGGCAAGTAACTCGCAGTGGTTCGAGTATCAGCCTTGTAATTGAGTGAAGACCTTGTCCCGATGAATCTCATTATCCAAGGCATAAGGCTTCATCAAATGGTGACATAGCAATGTTTGCCGAGTCCTCATGAAGAAATCATGGAAGGATCGGAACGCCATGAATGATATTGAAAAGCATATTCTTCATGATGCCAACAACTTCTTCATCATTTGAGTCGTGGCCTTTGATAGGACTCATTGTCTTTGTCGAATCCGATAGACATCCGAGGACATACAATAATTCCTTGACGAGGAATTTGGTTCTGGGGCCTGCCTTGGCTTCAAAGGCTTCATCAAGACTTGCATATAGTGATTTGAAAGCTCAGTTCGTTGTAGATACAACGAGCACCATCAAGTGGAGGATCGAGTGGTAGGGCACGGCAATTCAGCTTGTCGGTGCCTTGTAGTGAGTATTTTCAATCATTCACCTAACACCCATGAGTTCACGCTTCAGCCTCCAATGATGTGCAGCGTGCATAAAATTGAAGAATGAGTTCTTCATTCCAATCACAGATGTTAGTGCAGAAATTTAGAAGTCCCGCATCGTGAAGAACACGAGGATCTGCTCAAAGTCTCGGCAGAGACTCCATGTCCACATGAGGAATATGTGCATGATCAAGACTTTGTCTTTGTTGAAGAGCACCGAGGAATAGAAATTGGCTTGACTGGCAGTCCGTAAACGCTTCTTCCTTATGCGAGCAGAATCATATGGATTGTAATCGTGAAGAATACATGCTCGACCGGAGAAATCTTCAGCCTTGAACTTTTGCTTTGTTGAGAAGGGGTTCTTTGGCTTTGGCAAGGAGTGTCAGTGAGTTGCATCACGCACCTCCGAATCGCAATCTCAGGTTCTTCAGCCGAGGAATTTCTTGTTCCTCTATAGGTGCAATCGAGGATCAAAGAAGACAGGTTCATCGCTTAGTGGCTGGAATTTCTTCATGGAGATGAAGTGGGATGAGTTTCTTCAGAGCCCATTTGAACTGTTGAGCAGGGACCGAGGTATCTGTTGGATTGGGGTGAAGAGTGAGAATTTGGATGCCGATCTTCCCAAAAGTCATCGCTCATCACCGGGCGCAGCTTCCAATATCCACATTTCTTCAATTTCTCAACACCGCCTCTTCACGTGAACTCGAGGCATAGGCGAGGAAATGATTGGGGTTGAAGGGATTGCTTCCACTTCAATTTCTTCATCAATCTGCTCGACGGCGAAGCAGAATGATTTTCTTCATCAAACCGCTTGGGATCACATAATCTTCATCAAAAGGAACAAGGTCCTTTGATGGAATTGAGGAAATTGGAACAGCATCAATAGGATTTTCAAAGGAGCTGGTCATTGGCTTCATTTTCTTCGAGTCAAGAATTGACGACCGATGCTTTCCGCTTTCTTCACTGCAGCTCGCTCTGCAGCTTTGGTCTTTCACATCGAGGCAGATGGAAGAATTGGAGTTGGTGTTGGCGCAGGAGGAGCCGAGGAATCGGTTGATTTTCTCAGCGCAACTCGGGCAAGTTGTTCTATCTTGTTCGCTTTCTTCAGCGCACTACTAGTGGATGCCCCGCAATTTCTTCGGCCGAATGGGATCATCAGCTCGAATCGGCATTTTATTCAAGCAGTTCGAACTTCATCCGGTGCTCAGATAGTTTTTGGTCTGAGCTGAGGCTCCAATGAGGAATTTCATGTTGCGCTAGCAGCAACATTGGTGAATTTCTTCGCCGCTTAACGAATCTGACTTTGGCTCTTGCCAACTGCATAATAAGCATCAAGTTTTTGCCGAGGGCTTGATTTCTTCATTCGACCTTGAGAAGTTCCTCGTGTCATTCGACAACGCTTTCTTCGTGAACTTCCTTCTCGATGAGCTTTTGATCTCTCTGTTTTTCAAACTTCCATTTCTTCAGTGATGAAATGGGTCAGATGTGACTTTGTCCAGGTCGATGAAAATCAGGCATTGGGGTGTTTGATCCTTGTGCCGAGATCAATGTAATCGAGGATTTTCCTCGATCCATAGCAAGGGCACGATGTGCCTTTGGCTCTAACGGCCCTTTGTTGGCGGTCTCTCGATGATTTCCGCAAGTTCATCATCATCAGCCTCATCATCTTTAGGTGGCTCTGGAAAGCGACCTGCTTCTTCTTGGGACTTAGCCGAGGACCTCGTCTAGGTTTGGCCTTAGTCTTCAAAGGAAGTCGGGCCGATGAAGACTTCGGTGACCGAGGAACCTTGTCAAACACCCATGCAATGGAGAAGCTCGAGTCCTTCACGCCCGGGATGCACAAAAAGAGGACTTTGTGGAACTGCCGGGACTTGGGAGGAGCCCGAGGACTTGAAGGAGCCGAGGATTTTGGAGGAGCAGAGCAATGAGGAATTGGCCGGAGGGCACAAATGAGAAACTTGGCCGTGAGGGCAACAGGGAAGCACTTGGCTTGTGTGGGTTTTTTGCCATAGATTTTTTGGCTTGACAGAGGCCCGCAAGCAGAGCAAAGAGCAGAGTCCCTATTGAATCTTCAACCGCCTCGCTGGGCTTGTCTTTCAACCTTGGCCATGCCCCATTCTTCAGAAAGTCTCACCATGCTTGACGCCGGGGGTTGGCCCGACCAAAAGGCCAATGGAGCCGGGCATGGAGGATTGAGTGCAATTTCTTCATGTACTTTGGAGTTACATATCTCAATTCTTCCATTCCCTTGCCCATCTCCGCTCAATCCTTAATCGCGACCTTTGATTTTGTTTTTTTTAACCCTTCATCAAAAAATAACCAAGATATATTTCCCGGGATTTCAAATTATGAATCTTTTCCTTTTCCCTTCTTTTCCTTCCCCATTTCTTCGTGTGAGGAATTTGAACAAACATTCCTTCAAGAAGTATGCAACTTTTCTTCGAGGAACGCCGAAATGAGTTGTTGATGAGAACCTAGTGATTCAAAGAAAGGAATGAGTAATTGGGAAAGAGTATAGTGAAGGAAATATGCCCTAGAGGCAATAATAATGTTATATTTATTTCCTATATCATGATAAATGTTTATTATTCATGCTAGAATTGTATTAACCTAAACATAATATATGTGAATACATAAACCCACAGTAGTGTCACTAGTATGCCTCTATTTTTGACTAGTTCGTTAATCAAAGATGGTTATGTTTCCAACCATGAACAAGGAGTTGTTATTTGATTAACGGGATCACATCATTGGTTGAATGATCTGATTGACATGACCCATTCCATTTAGCATAGCACCCTGATCAGATAGTTTGTTGCTAGTGCTTTTCTTCATGACTTATACATGTTCCTATGACTATGAGATTATGCAACTCCTGCTGCCCGAGGAACACTTTGGGTGCTACCAAACGTCACAACGTGAATCAGGTGATTATAAAGGTACATACTACAGGTGTCTCTCAAGGTACATATTGGGCTGGCATATGATTAAGATTAGATTTGTTACCCGAATGCTCGGAGAGGTATTCCTTGGGCCTCTCGCAATGCACATCACATAAGCTTTTGTAAGCATTGCAATTCAAATGTGTTAAGGGATGATGTATTATGAATCCAGTAAAGAGACTTGCCAAGAATGACAGATTTCGAATCCAGTATTGGATACCTAATTACGAATCTCTAAAAGTAACACATACCGATGATTAAGGGAACAACGTATGTTGTTATGCGGCCTGACCGATAAAGACTCGAGAATATGTAGGAGCCATAATGACATCCAGGTTCCGCTTTATTGGCTGACTGACAGAGAATAGTTCTAGGTCATGTCTCCATTAGTTTCGAACCCGTAGGGTCCGCGACGCTAACGCTTCGGCGACAGTCATAATGAGTTTATAAGTATTGATGCACTGAAGTTGTTCGGAGTCCCTGATGTGATCAATGGATATGACGAGGGGAGTCTCGAAATGGTCGAGACATAAAGATTGATATATTGACGACTCACATTTGGACATCGGAAAGGTTCCTAGTGAAATCGGGAATTTACGGAAATTGGGAGGTTACCGTGAAGTTCCCCGAAAATTCACATGGGCTCTGAGTGGTTTTGAGGTGGAGAGAAGGGCCAGCCTTAGCTGGGTGCCAAGGCCTTTTCCCCAGTCCGATTAGGACTAGGGAAGAATGGGCCACTTCCTACTTCTCCACGAACTTCTCCTTCCTCACCATACATTGGGGGTGAATTGAGGGAGTAGAACTACTCAGCGCCTCTTGGCCGTGCTACCTTGGTTCACGCATAATGCAAGTAGGGTCAGCCCCAAGACACACACAAGCTCCTTTATATAGCCGCAGTAGGTGCCTATAGACACTTAAGCTGATTCTACTTGGACGTTTCGTCGTCAGCTAGCGAAGCTCACCAAGGAAGACCTCTAATATCGTGCTATGGAGCTTAGGCGAAGCCTCAAGGCCGAGGAGCATCATCATCACCACCACGCTGTCAGAGCGGAACGAATCCTCTCGACACTCTCAGCTGATTTGAGTCCGAGATCGCCATCGCTGAACGGTGCGTAACCTCGGAGGTGCCGTGACGCTCGGTGCTCTTGATCGGTCGGTCGGAAGAAGTACGCATTTACCACCTCTAACGCTATGGCCATAACGCCTGCTGTTGCCACGACGAGGTACGTGGACGACATTCTCATCTGCTGTTATGCTATCACCATGATTCGGCGTGGATCGTGAGGAAAATTTTTGAAATTACCACTGCCCCCAACAAAGGGCATTCGAGAGCGGTTTTATGCGTTGATGTCATGTGCACGAAGTAGAACACAAGTGAGTTGTGGATTATACAAAGTCATCACGCCTACACAAAGATGTCATCATACTTGGTTCAGCGGCATAGAGATGAAGTTGCCCGATCGACATTACGCAGACGCCACTTGCGCGAGACCGGTTTCACCGTGTGAGCATTCTCAAGGCTTAAAGGTGATCGGCGGGTGTCTGCCTTTCTCACTTTAGTTGAATTCAGAAGTACACTACTCCGGCCCTTTAGAAGGTTAAAATGGAGTCTATTTGACTAAGCATCGCTTGTGGTTTTGATGCGAGGTAAGAACGGTTCTTGCTCAGCCTGTAGCAGCTACACGTGAAATTTGCAACAACAAAGTAGAGGACGCCTAACTTGTTTTTGCAGGGCATGTTGTGATGTGATATGGTCAAGACATGATGCTGAATTTATTGTATGAGATGATCATCAATTAAAATCAAAGTTATTTCGCAATCAGCAGGAGCCATATGGTTGTCGCTTAGCGTATGAAATGCAAATTATGTCACTGTTTTTTACTTTATCACTAAGCAGTAGCTTATAGTCGAGAAGCAATAGATTGGCGTAGACGCACAACGATGCTAATGATGGAGATCAAGGTGTCGCAATGGTGACGATGGTGATCATGACGGTAAGCTTCGAGATGGAGATCACAAGCACAAGATGATGATGGCCTATTTCATATCACTTATATTGATTGCATGTGATGTTAATCCTTTATGCATCTTATTTTGCTTTGATTGACGGGAGCATTATAAGAGATGATCCCTTACTAAATTATCAAGAAGTGTTTTCCTGAGTATGCACCGCTATGTAAAGTTCTCAAAGCTTTGAGACACCACGTGATGATCGGGTGATAGGTTTCACGCTCAAATACAACGGGTGAAACAGCTGCACACGCAGAATACTCAAAGTTATACTTGACGAGCTTGGCATATAAGATATGACCTCGAACACTTGAGACCGAAGGTCGAAGCGTGAATCATATAGCAGATATGATCAACATATTGATGTTCACCATTGAAACTACTCCATCACACGTGATGATCGGTCGCGTAGTAGTTGATTATGGATCACGCAATCACTTAGAGAATTGAGGGATATTTTCTAAGTGGGAGTTCTAAGCAATATGATTAATTGAACTTTAATTTATCATGAACTTAGTCCCTGTAGTATTTTGCAAATTATGTTGTAGATCAATAGCTCGCGTTGTTGCTTCCCTATTTTCTATATGTTCTTAGAGAAAATTATATTGAAAGATGTTAGTAGTAATATTGCGGATTGGATCCGTGATTCGAGGTTTATCCTCATTGCTGCGCAGTAAGTATTATGTCTCAATGCACCGCTAGGTATTTAATTCATTGGTAAGAGCAGATGCGCATGTTATGAACGCTATTAGCTCAATATGAGCAGACATGCATCGCTATGCACGGTCAGCCTATGATGACTACTTGATAGTTTAGTGCACCATGCTTAACGGCTTAGAATCGGACTTCAAAGACGTTTTGAACGCTATGGACTATAATGAGATGTTCTCCAGAATTGAAGTTAATATTTCAAGCAGCAATTGGAGCTGAGAGATATGAAGTTCCAACAAGTTCTATAGCTAAAAGATGGAGGAGAATCGCCAACTAGTGAGCATGTGCTCAGATTGTTCAGAGTACTTCAATTGCTTGAATCAAGGGAGTTAATCTTCCAGACAAGATAGTGATTGACAGTATTTTCTAGTCACCATCACTAAAGTTAGTAGAATCTGGATGAACTATAGTATGCAAGGGATGATTAAAAGATTTTTGTGCCTCTTCGTGATGCTGAAAATCATCAAGGTAGAAATCAAGAAAACATCAAGTGTTGATGGTTGACAAGACCACTAGTCTCATGAAAATGGCAAAGGGAAGAAGAAGGAATTTCAAAAGAACGGAACGCAAGTTGTTGCAAGAGTGAAGAAGCTTCCAAGTTCAGACCTAAGCTCGAGACCGAAAGTACTTTTTGTCAAAGAATGGAACTGGTCACTCGAAGCGTAACTACCCTCAATATTTGGTGGATAAGAAGGATGGCAAAGTGAACAAGTTATATTTGATATACAAGTTATTGATGTGTATTTTACTAGTGTTTATAAAAATTCTTAGTATTTGATACTGCTCTGCCATAAGATTAGTAAATCAAACAGGAGTTACAGAATAAATGTAGAGACTAGTTGAAGGGGAAGTGATTTATGGAGTGTTGAAGTGTAGTTCCAAGATTGATATGATCATCACGTATTAATTATACTATACGGATTAGTGTGGAACCCAAATAAGTGTTATTTGCAAGTTGAGCATAAATATGATTTGATCATGTTTGTACCAATACGGTTATTCATTTAAGCAAGAGAATAAATTGTTCTTCTCGCTTACATGAATAAAACCTTATATGGTTATACACCCAATGAAAATGGTTCATTGGATCTCTATCATAGTGACATACATATTCATAATATTGAAACCAAAAGATGCAAAGTTAATAATGATAGTGCAACTTATTTGTGGCACCGCCGCTTAGGTCATATTGGTGTAAAGCGATGAAGAAAACTCCATGCTGATGGACTTTTGGAATCACTTGATTATGAATCATTTGATGCTTATGAACCGTAGTTTTTAAGCAAGATGACTAAAACCCGCTCTCGGAACAATGGAACAAGTTACTGACTTATTGGGAATAATACATACCGCTATGTGCATCCAATGAGTGTTGATGCTCGTAAGTATCGCTATTTTTCTGACCTTCACAAGATGATTTGAGCAGATATGGGTATATCTACTTGATTAAATATAAGTCTAAAATAGTTGAAAGGTTCAAAGAATTTCGAGTGAAGTGGAAAATCATCGCAATAAGAAAAATAAAGCCAAGGGATTCGATCGTGGAGATGAATATTTGTTACGATTTGGGTCTTCAATGAAAACAATGTGGAATAGTTTCACAGCTCACGCCACCAAAGGAACACCACAACGTTATGGTGTGTCCGAACGCTCAGAATCGACTTTATTTTGATATGGTGCCATCTATGACGTATTCTCAATGATTTACCACTATCGCTTTTGGGGTTATGCATTAGAGACAGCTGCATTCACGCTAATAGGTAACCATCTAAATCCGTTGAGATGACACCAGATGAACTATGGTTTAGCAAAGAAACCTAAGCTGTCTGCTTCTAAAGTTTGGAGTTGATGCTTATGTGAAAAGTTTTCACCGATAGCCTCGAATCCAAATCGAGAAATGCGCCTTCACAGAATACCCAAAGGAAAATATTAAGTACACCTTTCATCACAGATCCGAAGGCAAAGTGCTGTTAAAATGGATCCTTTTCTAGAGAAGAAGTTTCTCAAAGAAGTGAGTGGGAGGAAAGTAGAACTTGATGAGGTAATTGTACCTTCCCCTTATTGGAAAGTAGTTCATCACGTAAATCAGTTCCAAAGTGATTCCATACACCAATTAGTGAGGAAGTTAATGATGATGATCATGAAACTTCAGTCAAGTTGCTACCAAACCCTGTGAGGTCTTCCAGTAGTAAGATCCGCACCGTGGGTGCAAGCGTAATCACTATTCTTAAAAGTCATGTTACCAGAAACATGATGAAACTTGGGCCAACTATGAGGAAGCGAAGGATGAGCCTGTGATTCCATGAAATGGCTTGAGACCATGAAATCTGAGATAGATCCATGTATGAGAACAAAGTATGGATTCTTGGATTGACTTGTTTGGCGATCAAGAAGCCATGTAGAATAAATGGATTTTCAAGAGGAAGACAGATGTTGATAGTAGTGTTATTATTCACAAAGCTCATTTCTGTCGAAAAAAAGGTTTTTGACAAGTTCATAAAGGACTACAATGAGATTTTTCAACAGTAGCGATGCTTAAAGTCCTGTCGGATTATGTTGTTAGTAATTGCCACATTTTATGAAATCGGCAAATGGATGTCAAAACTACATTCTTAATGGATTTATTAAAGAAGAGTTGTATATGATGCAAACCAGTAAGGTTTTGTCAATCCTAAAGGAGCTAATAAAATGTGCAAGCTCCAGCGATCCATCTATGGACCTGTGCAAGTATCTCAGAGTTGGAATATATGCTTGATGAGTGTGATCAAAGTTTATGTTTTTTTTACGCACTTTTGGAGAAGCCTCAGATTTACAAGAAAGTGAGGGAGCACTACAAAGATTTCCGATAAGTATATGGAATGACATATATTGTTGATCAGTAAATAATGTAGAATTATTCTCGAAAGCATAAAGGAGTATTTGAAAGGAGTTTTTCAAAGAAAGACCCCGTGAAGCTGCTATTATTATTGAGCATCAAGATCTATAGAGATAGATCAAAGACGCTTGATAAGTTTTTCAATAAATACATACTTTGACAAGATTTTGAAGAAGTTCAAAATGGAAACAGTTCAAAAGAAAGAGTTCTTGCCTCGGTTATAAGGAGGAGATTGAGTAAGACTCAAAATCCCTACTAATGGGTGTAAGATAGAAAGAGAATGAAAGTCATTCCTCATGCATCAGCCATAGGTTCTATAAAGTATGTCATGTTCAGGTACTGATCTATTGCATTTCCTACCACCGAGATTAAGTAAGGAGTGCAATAGAGATCTAGGAGTAGATCAATGGATAAAGGTCAAAATTATCCTCAGTAGAATAAGGATATGTTTCTATTATGGAAGCAAAAAAAAAAGGTTCGCCGTAAAAGGTTACGCCGATGCAAGTTTTAACACTAATCTAGATGACTGAAGTCTCAACTGGATACATATAGAAAGTGGAGCAATTAGCTAGAGTAGCCTGCGCAGCATTGTAGACATAGAAATTTTAAATACTTACTGCTCGAATGCATGCACTAAGCTGACTAAAATTATCTCACAAGCAAAACATGATCACACCTTAGTACTTTTTGGGTGTTAATTCAGATAGCGATGTGAATTAGATTATCGACTCTAGTAAACCTTTTAAAAGTTGGTCACATGTCGATGTGAACTATGGGTGTTAAGTACCATATGAGATGTGAACTATTGATGTTAAATCACAAGGCGATGTGAACTAGATTATTGACCTAGTGCAAGTGGGAGACTCAAGGAAATATGCCCTAGAGGCAATAATAATGTTATTATTTATTTCTTATATCATGATAAATGTTTATTATTCATGCTAGAATTGTATTAACCGGAAACATAATACATGTGTGAATACATTTGCCGTAGAGTGTCACTAGTATGCCTTTTATTTGATTTTAGCTCATAATCAAAGATGGTTATGTTTTCCAAGAACATGAACAAGGAGTTATTATTTGATTAACTGGATCACATCATTGGTTGAATGATCCGATTGACATGACCCATTCCATTAGCATAGCACCCGATCGTATAGTTTGCTGTTAGTGCTTTTCTTCATGACTTATACATGTTCCTATGACTATGAGATTATGCAACTCCCGCTAATCCGAGGAACACTTTTGGTGCTACCAAACGTCACAACGAATCGGGTGATTATAAAGGTACACCACAGTGTTCTCAAGGTACATGTTGGGTTGGCATATCGAGATTAGGATTTGTCACCCGATTGCTCTGAGAGGTATCTCTGCCTTTCCGGTAATGCACATCACATAAGCCTCAGAAGTATTGCAACCAAATGAGTTAGTTAAGTGAGATGATGTATTTAATCTAGAAAAGAGACTTGAAAAGAACGGTAGATTGAACTAGGTATGGATACCCAATTGACTCATCTCTGCAAGTAACATACCGATGACAAAGGGAATAACGTATGTTGGTTATGCGGTTCTACCGATAAAAGATTGTCAGAGAATATGTAGGAGCCAATATGGGCATCCAGTGTCTCTGCATTGGTTATTGACCAAGAGTAGTTCTTGGTCATGTTTATATAGTTCTCTAACCCCGTAGGGTCCGCATCGCTTAACGCTTCAATGATGGCCATAATGAGTTTATATATTTTGATGCACCAAGGTTGTTCTGGAGTTCCTGATGAGATCACGGACATGACGAGGAGTCCTCAAATGGTCGGTGACATAAAGATTGATATATTGATCACTACATTGGACATCGGAAAGGTCTCGGAGAATCGGAAGACTCTGAGTAACGGTAGACACTGGAACCCTGGAACTACATGGGCCCATAGTGGGCTTTTGGAGGAAAGGAGAAGGGCCAGTGTCTGGGCCCTCCCTCTTTTCCGAATTACCAGTTATAAGACTAGCCTAGGTTCTTCCGGGAATTCCTCCCAACATGGAAGGATTCCTGTTGGATTAGGAAGGGGGAGTCTTACTCGTGAGGGAGTAGGACTCTTTGGCGACCAAACATAGGGCCGCCACCTTCCCTCCCTTGTCCTTATACGGCAGGGAGCACTATAGACACGCAAGCGATTTCTTAGCATGCATCGCCTTCCCCTTCCACCGTATTCCACTTCGTCATATCGTCATGAGCTAGGCGAAGCCCTCGCCGAAGAAGTCATATCGTCGCGAGCTTAGGCGGGCTTTCCCGCGCCGGTGGAACAGCATCAATATCGCTACCACGCCGTTGCAGGCCGACGAAACTCTCCCCGGCACACTCTGCTGGATCGGAGTCCGAGGGACGCCATCGGGCTGAACGGTGCGTAACCTCTGAGGTGCCGTGACGCTCTGCATTTCTGATCGGTTGATCGTGAAGACGCATTACACTACTTTCCTCTACGTAGTCAACGCTCGCTGTTGGTCACGAGGGTACGTGGACGACATTTTCGCTCAAGTAGGCGCCATCACCATGGTTTCATGTGATCGTGAGGAAAATTTTTGAAATTACTACGCCTCAACAAAGGGCATCCGAGCCAATTTTATGCGCGATGCATGTGCACGCAGACAAGTGAGTTGTGGACGATAAAGTCATACTGCTTACCAGCATGTCATATTTTTGTTCAGCGGTATTGTGGAGATGAAGCGCCGGACGAATTACGCAGACGCTACGCGAGACTGGTTTCACCGCCGCGAGCACTCGCTGCTTAAAGGTGACCGCGGTGTCTTCCTCTCACTTTAGTTGAACTTAAGCATACGCCGTCCTTGAGAAGGTTAAACGGAGTCTATTTGACGGGTATCGCAGGTTTTGATGCGTAGGTAACGGTTCTTGCTCACCAGTAGAGCCACGTAAAATTTGCAACAACAAAGTAGAGGACGCTTAACTTGTTTTTGCAGGCATGTTGTGATATGGTCAAGACATGATGCTATATTTTATTGTATGAGATGATCATGTTTTGTAACCGAGTTATCGCAACTGGCGGAGCCATATGGTTGTCGCTTTATTGTATGAAATGCAAACGCCATGTAATTGCTTTACTTTATCACTAAGCAGCGATAGTCGAGAAGCATAAGATTGGCGACGACAACGATGCTACGATGGAGATCAAGGTGTCGCCGGTGGGAATGGTGATCATGCGGTGCTTGGAGATGGAATCACAAGCACAAGATGATGATGGCCATATCATATCACTTATATTGATTGCATGTGATGTTAATCCTTTATGCATCTTATTTTGCTTTGATTGCGGTAGCATTATAAGATGATCCCTTACTAAATTATCAAGAAGTGTTCTCCGAGTATGCACCGTTGAAAGTTCTTCGTCGAGACACCCGTGATGATCGGTGTGATAGGCTCTACGTTCAAATACAACGGGTGCAAAAACAGTTGCACAGCAGAATACTCGGTTATACTTGACGAGCTATGCATATAAGATATGACCTCGGAACACGGAGACCGAAGGTCGGCGTGAATCATATAGTAGATATGATCAACATATTGATGTTCACCATTGAAACTACTCCATCACCGTGATGATCGGTCATGGTGTAGTTGATATGGATCACAATCACTTAGAGAATTGGAGGATATTTTTCTAAGTGGGAGTTCTAAGTAATATGATTAATTGAACTTTAATTTATCATGAACTTAGTCCGGTAGTATTTTGCAGATTATGCTCGTGTTGCTTCCCTTTTTTTATATGTGTTCCTTAGAAAAATTATATTGAAAATGTTAGTAGCAATATTTGGATTGGATCCGTGATCTGAGGTTTATCCTCATTGCTGCCGAAGAATTATGTCCTAATGCACGCTAGGTACGACCTATTGCGGAGCAGATCGACGTTATGAACGTTTTAGCTCAATATGAGCGAATTGACGTTATGAGCGTTGGCAGCTCAATATGATGACTACTTGATAGTTTAGTGCACCATGCTTGGCTTAGAATCGGGACTTCAAAGGCGTTTTGAACGCATGGACCATATGAGATGTTCCAGGAATTGAAGTTAATATTTCAAGCAAATACCGAGTTGAGAGATATGAAGTCTCCAACAAGTTCTATAGCTAAAAGATGGAGGAGAATCGCCAACTAGTGAGCATGTGCTCAGATTGCCGAGTACTTCAATTGCTTGAATCAAGTGGGAGTTAATCTTCAGATAAGATAGTGATTGACGAATTCTTTCTAGTCACCATCACTAAAGTTAGTAGAACTTCGGATGAACTATAGTATGCAAGGGATGGGAAAAGATTCCCGAGCTTTCGTGATGTTGAAAATCGCGAAGGTAGAAATCAAGAAAACATCAAGTGTTGATGATTGACAAGACCACTAGTCTCAAGGAAAATGGCAAAGGGAAGAAGGGAACTTCAAAAGGAAGCAAGTTGCTGTTCGAGTGAAGAAGCCCAAGTCTAGACCTAAGCCCGAGGAAAGTACTTTTGCTGAATGGAACTGGCTTGGAAGCGAACTACCCCTAATATTTGGTGGATAAGAAGGATGGCAAAGTGAACAAGGTTATATTTGATATAGGTTATTGATGTGTGCCTTACTAGTGTTTATAGTAGCCCCAGTATTTGATACTGTTGGTTGCTAAGATTAGTAACTCAAACAGAGTTTAGATAAAGAGACTAGTTGAAGGGAAGTGACGATGAGTGTTGGAAGTAGTTCCAAGATTGATATGATCATCATCGTACACTCCCTATACTTTCGGATTAGTGTGGAACCTAAATAAGTGTTATTTGGTGTTGAGCATAAATATGATTTGATCATGTTTATTGCAATCGTTATTCATTTAAGTAAGAGAATAAATTGTTGTTCTTTACATGAATAAAACCTTATATGGTTATACACCCAATGAAAATGGTTCATTGGATCTCGATCATAGTGATACACATATTCATAATATTGAAACCAAAAGATGCAAAGTTAATAATGATAGTGCAACTTATTTGTGATTGCCGTTAGGTCATATTGGTGTAAAGCGATGAAGAAAACTCCATTGATGGACTTTTGGAATCACTTGATTATGAATCATTTGATGCTTGAACCGTGCCTTTTGGGCAAGATGACTAAAACTCCGTTCTCCGGAACAATGGAACAAACTCGACTTATTGGAAATAATACATACCGATGTATGCGATCCAATGAATGTTGATGCTCGTGGCAAGTATCGTTATTTTGAACCTTCACAAGATGATTTGAGCAGATATGGGTATATCTACTTGATGAAAACATAAGTCGAAATAGTTGAAAGGTTCAAAGAATTTCAGAGTGAAGTGGAAAATCATCGAACAAGAAAATAAAGTTTCTGCGATCTGATCGTGGAGATGAATATTGAGTCGAGTTTGGTCTTCAATGAAAACAATGTGGAATAGTTTCACGCTCACGCCACGGAACACCACAACGTTATGGTGTGTCCGAACGTCGAACGTTTTATTATGATATGGTGCGATCTATGATGTATTTACCGATTTACCACTATCGTTTTGGGGTTATGCATTAGAGACACTGCATTCACGTTTAATAGGGCAACCATCTAAACCGTTGAGATGACACCGTATGAACTATGGTTTAGCAAAACCTAAGTCGTTCTTAAAGTTTGGAGTTGTGATGCTTATGTGAAAAGTTTTCACCGATAAGCTCGAACCCAAATCGGAGAATGCGCCTTCATAGAATACCCAAAAGAAAATGTTGGGTACACCTTCTATCAAGATCCGAAGGCAAGTTTTTGCTAAGATGGATCCTTTCTAGAAAGAAGTTTTCTCGAAAGAAGTGAGGGGAGGAAAGTAGAACTTGATGAGGTAATTGTACCTTCTCCTTATTGGAAAGTAGTTCATCACGAAATCAGTTCCAGTGATTCCTACACCAATTAGTGAGGAAGTTAATGATGATGATCATGAAACCGATCAAGTTGTTACCAAACCTCGTGAGGTCTTCCGAGTAAGATCCGCACAGAGTGGATGCGGTAATCCTATTCTAAAAGTCATGTTACTAGACCATGATGAACCCACGAACTATGAGGAGCGATGATGAGCCCAGATTCGGAAATGGTTTGAGACCATGAAATCTGAGATGGGATCCATGTATGAGAACAAAGTATGGACTTTGGTTGACTTGCCGATGATCGGCAAGCCATTGAGAATAAATGGATCTTCAAGAGGAAGGCGGACACCGATAGTAGTGTTACTATCTACAAAGCTCGACTTGTCAAAAAGGTTTTTGACAAGTTCAAGGTGTTGACTACAATGAGATTTTCTCAATTGTAGCGATGCTTAAGTCTGTCAATCATGTTAGCAATTGCCACATTTTATGAAATCGGCAAATGGATGTCAAAACTACATTCTTTAATGGATTTATTAAAGAAGAGTTGTATATGATGCAACCGAAGGTTTTGTCAATCCTAAAGGAGCTAACAAAATGTGCAAGCTCCAATGATCCATCTATGGTGGTGCAAGCATCTCGGAGTTAATAAACGCTTTGATAGTGTGATCAAAGCATATGGTTTTATCGGACTTTGGAGAAGCCTGATTTACAAGAAAGTGAGTGGGAGCACTACAGATTTGATAAGTATATGTGAATGACATATTGTTGATCGAAATAATGTAGAATTATTCCAAAGCATAAAGGAGTATTTGAAAGGAGTTTTTCAAAGAAGGACCTCGGTGAAGTGCTTAATATTGAGCATCAAGATCTATAGAGATAGATCAAAGCGGCTGATAAGTTTTTCAATGAATACATACCTTGACAAGATTTTGAAGTAGTTCAAAATGGAACATCAAAGAAAGAGTTCTTGCTGTGTTACAAGGTGTGAGATTGAGTAAGACTCAAAACCCGACCACGGCAGAAGATAGAAAGAGAATGAAAGTCATTCCTATGCATCAGCCATAGGTTCTATAAAGTATGTCATGTGTCAGATCTATTGCATACCCTACCACTAAGATTGGCAAGGAGTGCAATAGAGATCTAGGAAGTAGATCAAGGACATCGGTCAAAATTATCCTTAGTAGAATAAGGATATGTTTCTCGATTATGGAAGTGAAAAAGGTTGGTGTAAAGGTTACGCCGATGCAAGTTTTAACACTAATCTAGATGACTCGAGTCTCAATCGGATACATATTGAAAGTGGAGCAATTAGCTAGAGTAGTCTGCGAGCATTGTAGACATAGAAATTTGCAAAATACTTACGGCTCGAATGTGCAGACCCGTTGACTAAAATTATCTCACAAGCAAAACATGATCACACCTTAGTACTCTTTGGGTGTTAATCACATAGCGATGTGAACTAGATTCTGACTCTAGTAAACCCTTTGGGTGTTGGTCACATGTCGATGTGAACTATGGGTGTTAACCACATATAGATGTGAACTATTGATGTTAAATCACATGGCGATGTGAACTAGATTATTGACTCTAGTGCAAGTGGGAGTGAAGGAAATATGCCTAGAGGCAATAATAATGTTATTATTTATTTCTTATATCATGATAAATGTTTATTATTCATGCTAGAATTGTATTAACCGAAACATAATACATGTGTGAATACATAAACCTACAAGTGTCACTAGTATGCCTTACTTGACTAGCTGTTTAAAATGGTTATGTTTCAACCATGAACAAGGAGTTGTTATTTGATTAACGGGATCACATCATTGGTTGAATGATCGATTGACATGACCCATTCCATTAGCGCCCCGATCATAGTTTGTTGCTAGTGCTTTCTTCATGACTTATACATGTTCCTATGACTATGAGATTATGCAACTCCTTTACGGAGGAACACTTTGGTACTACCAAACGTCCAACGAACGGGTGATTATAAAGGGTACTACAGGTGTCTCCAAAGGATGTTGGGTTGGCGATTTGAGATTAGGATTTGTCATCCAATGTTGAGAGGTATCTCGGCCCTCTCGGT
>JAHIAM010009662.1:0-10382 GCA_021605205.1 Aegilops longissima | reverse complement strand
ATAGCGGAACCCGGATGCCCATATTGGCTCCTACATATTCTACAAGATCTTTATCGTCAAACCGCATAACAACATACGTTGTTCCCTTTGTCATCGGTATGTTACTTGCCCGAGATTCGATCGCCGTATCCAATACCTAGTTCAATCTCGCATCGGCAAGTCTTTTACTCCACGTAATGCATCATTCCAAACTAACTCATTAGCTACATTGCTTGCAAGGCTTATAGTGATGTGCATTACCGAGAAGGCCCAGAGATACCTCTCCACAATCGGAGGACAAAACCTAATCTTGAAATACGCCAACCCAACATGTACCTTTGGAGACACCTCAGAGAACTCCTTTATAATCACCCAGCTACGCTAGGACGCTTGGTAGCACCTCAAAGTGTTCCTCCGTAAACGGAGTTGCATAATCTCATAGTTACAGGAACATGTATAAGTCATGAAGAAAGCAATAGCAATATACTAAACGATCAAGTGCTAAGCTAACGGAATGGGTCATGTCAATCACATCATTCTCCTAATGATGTGATCCCATTAATCAAATGACAACACATGTCTATGGTTAGGAAACATAACCATCTTTGATTAATGAGCTAGTCTAGTAGAGGCATACTAGTGACTATCTGTTTGTCTATGTATTCACACATGTATTATGTTTCCGTTAATACAATTCTAGCATGAATAATAAACATTTATCATGAAATAAGGAAATAAATAATAACTTTATTATTGCCTCTAGGGCATATTTCCTTCAGCCTCCCACTTGCACTAGAGTCAATAATCTAGTTCACATCGCCATGTGATTTAACATCAATAGTTCACATCTATATGTGGTTAACACCCATAGTTCACATCGACATGTGACCAACACCCAAAGGGTTTACTAGAGTCAAGAATCTAGTTCACATCGCTATGTGATTAATACCCAAAGAGTACTAAGGTGTGATCATGTTTTGCTTGTGAGATAATTTTAGTCAACGGTCCTGTACATTCAGAGCCGTAAGTATTTTGCAAATATTCTATGTCTACAATGCTCGCACGGAGCTACTCTAGCTAATTGCTCCCACTTTCAATATGTATCCAGATTGAGACTTAGAGTCATCCGGATCAGTGTAAAAAGCTTGCATCGATGTAACTCTTTACGACGGGCTCTTTTATCACCTCCATAATCGAGAAATATTTCCTTAGTCCTCACTAAGGATGTTCTTGACCAATGTCCAAAGGATCTACTCCTAGATCACTATTGTACCCCTTGCCAAATTCAGAGCAAGGTATACAATAGGTCCTGTACATAGCATAGCATACTTTATAGAACCTATGATCGAGGCATAGGGAATGACTTTCATTCTCTTTTCTATTTTCTGCTGGTGGTCGGATTTGAGTCTTACTCAATTTCACATCTTGCAACACGTGCAAGAACTTTTCTTTGACTGCTCCATTTTGAACTACTTCAAAATCTTGACAAGGTATGTACTTATTGAAAAACTTATCAAGCGCTTTTGATCTATCTCAATAGATCTTGATGCTCAATTTGTAAGCAGCTTCACCGAGGTCCTTCTTTGAAAAACTCCTTTCAAATACCTTTATGCTTTGCGATAATTCTACATTATTTCCGATCAACAATATGTCATTCACATATACTTATCGTAAATGTCAGTAGTGCTCCCACTCACTTTCTTGTAAATACAGCTTCTCAAAAGTCTCAGATAAAACCATATGCTTTGATCACACTATCAAAGCGCTTATTCCAACTCCGAGATGCTTGCACCAGTCCATAGATGGATCGCTGAGCTTGCACATTTTGTTAGCATCTTTAGGATTGACAAAACCTTCTCGTTGCATCATATGCAACTCTTCTTCTAGAAATCCATTCAAGAATGCAGTTTTACATCCATTTGCCAAATTTCATAATCATAAAATGCAATTGCTAACATGATTCGGACAGACTTAAGCATCGCCACGGTGAGAAAGTCTCATCATAGTCAACCCCTTGAACTTGTCGAAAAACCTTTCGCAACAAGTCGAGCTTTATAGACAGTACATTACCATCGCATGCCTTCTTCTTAAAGATCCATTTATTCTCAATTGCTTGCCGATCATCGGGCAAGTCAACCAAAGTCCATACTTTGTTCTCATACATGGATCCCATCTCAGATTTCATGGCTTCCAGCCATTTATGGAATCTGGCTCACCATCGCTTCTTCATAGTTTGTAGGTTCGCCATGGTCAGTAACATGACTTCCGAATAGGATTACCGCATCACTCGTGCGATTTTACCTCGAAGACTCCACGAGTTCAAGTAGAAACTTCATCCAAGTTTCATGATCAATATCATTAGTTTCTCACTAATTGGTGTAGTTGTCACAGAACTGATTTCGTGATGAACTACTTTCCAATAAGGGAGAAGGTACAATTACCTCATCAAGTTCTACTTTCCTCCCACTCACTTCTTTCGAGAGAAACTTTTCTCTAGAAAGGATCCATCTTAGCAACGAAAAACTTGCCTTCGGATCTGTGATAGAAGGTGTACCCAATAGTTACATTTGGGTACTCTATGAAGACGCATTCGATTTGGGTTCGAGCTTATCGTGAAAACTTTTTCACATAAGCATCACAACTCCAAACTTTAAGAAACGATACTTAGGGTTTACTATTAAACCATAGTTCATACGGTGTCGCCTCAACGGATTTAGATGGTGCCCTATTAAACGTGAATGCAGCTGTCTCTAATGCATAACCCCAAAACGATATTGGTAAATCGGTAAGAGACATCATTGATCGCATCATATCAAAATAAAGTACGGTTATTTACGCTCGACACACCATAACGCTGTGGTGTTCCAGTGGCGTGAGTTGTGAAACTATTCCACATTGTTTTAATTGAAGACCAAACTCAGAACTCAAATATTCATCTCCACGATCAGATCGCAGAAACTTTATTTTCTTGTTACGATGATTTTTCACTTCACTCGAAATTCTTTGAACCTTTCAACTATTTCAGACTTATGTTTCATCAAGTAGATATACCCATATCTACTCAAATCATCTTGTGAAGGTCAGAAAATAACGATACTTGCCACGAGCATCAACACTCATTGGATCGCATACATCGGATATATGTGTTATTTCCAACAAGTCAAGAGCTTGTTCCATTGTTCCGGAGTTTTAGTCATCTTGCCCAAAAGGCACGGTTCGCAAGCATCAAATGATTCATAACCAAGTGATTCCAAAAATCCATCTTTATGGAGTTTCTTCATGCGCTTTATACCGATATGACTCAAACGGCAATGCACAAATAAGTTGCACTATCATTATTAACTTTACATCTTTTGGCATCAATATTATGAATATGTGTATCACTACGATTGAGATCCAATAAACTATTTTCATTGGGTGTATGACCATTGAAGGTTTTATTCATATAAACAGAATAACTATTATTCTCCGACTTTAAATGAATAACCATGCAATAAACATGATCAAATCATATTCATGCTTCAACGCAAAAGCTAAATAACATTTATTTAGGTTTAACACTAATCCCGAAAGTATAGGGAGGTGTGATGATGATCATATCAATCTTGGAACTACTTCCAACACTCATCGTCACTTCCCTTCAACTAGTTTCGCTTATTCGTAACTCACTGCTTCGAAGTTACTAATCTTAGCAACCTAACAAGTATCAAATACTCAGGGCTACTATAAACACTAATCCCAATAGTATAGGGAGTGTGCGATGATGATCATATCAATCTTGGAACTACTTCCAACACTCATCGTCACTTCCCTTCAACTAGTTTCGCTTATTGTGTAACTCCTGTTTCAGTTACTAATCTTAGCAACCTAACAAGTATCAAATACTCTGGGCTACTATAAACACTAGTAAAGCACACATCAATAACTCATATCAAATATACTCTTGTTCACTTTGCCATCCTTCTTATCCACCAAATATTCAGGCATTTCCGCTCCAAAGGACATTTCCTTTGCAGTAGAAGCACTTAGTTTCAGGCTTTGGTCCAGCTTTGGGCTTCTTCGGAGTGACAACTTGTTTGACATTCTACTTGAAGTTTCCTTTCTTTCCCTTTGCCCTTTCTTGAAACTAGTGTTCTTGTCAATCATCAACACTTGATGCTCTTTTCTGATTTCTACCTTCCGATTTCAACATCACTAAGAGCTCGAATCTTTTTCGTCATCCTTGCATACTATAGTTCATCACGAAGTTCTAGCAACTTAGTGATGGTGACTAGAGAATTCGTCAATCACTATCTTATCCGAAGATTAACTCCCACTTGATTCAAGCGATTGAAGTACCTGCATAATCTGAGCACATGCTCACTAGTTGAGCGATTCTCTCCATCTTTAGCTATAGAACTTGTTGGAGACTTCATCTCTCAACTCGGTATTTGCTTGAAATATTAACTTTATTCCTGAACATCTCATATGGTCCATGACGCTCAAAAGCGCCTTTGAAGTCCCAATTCTAAGCCATTAAGTATGGTGCACTAAACTATCAAGTAGTCATCATATTGAGCTAGCCAAACGCTCATAACGCCTCGACCGCTTCCCTGCAATAGGTCTGTCACCTAGTGCATTAAGGACATAATTGTTCTGCAGCAATGAGGATAAACCTCAGATCACGGATCCAATCCGCATCATTGCTACTAACATTTTCAATATAATTTTTCTAGGAACATATTAAAATAAACATATGAAAGCAACAAACATAGGGAAGCAACAACGCAGCTATTGATCTACAAACATAATTTGCAAAATACTACCAGACTAAGTTCATGATAAATTAAAGTTCAATTAATCATATTATTTAAGAACTCCCACTTAGATAGACATCTCTAGTCATCTAAGTGATTACGTGATCCAACTCAACTAAACCATGTCCGATCATCACGTGAGATGGAGTAGTTTCAATGGTGAACATCACTATGTTGATCATATCTACTATATGATTCACGCTCGACCTTTCGGTCTCCGTGTTCCGAGGCCATATCTGTTATATGCTAGGCTCGCAAGTTTAACCTGAGTATTTCGCGTATGGAACTGTTTTGCACCCGCTGTATTTGAACGAGAGCCTATCACACCCGATCATCACGCGGTGTCTCAAAGACGAAGAACTTTCGCAACGGTGCATACTCAGGAGAACACTTTGATAATTTTAGTGAGAGATCATCTTATAATGCTACCGCAATCAAAGCAAGATAAGATGCATAAAGGATAAACATCACATGCAATCAATATAAGTGATATGATATGGCCATCATCATCTTGTGCTTGTGATTCCATCTCCAAGCAACCGCCATGATCACCATCGCCACCGGCGCGACACCTTGATCTCCATCGTAGCATCGTTGTCGCCTCGCCAACTATTGCTTCTACGACTATCGCACAGCTTAGTGATAAAGTAAAGCAATTACATGGCTTGCATTTCATACAATAAAGCGACAACCATATGGCTCCCGCCAGTTGCCGATAACTTGGTTACAAAACATGATCATCTCATACAATAAAATATAGCATCACGCCTGACCATATCACATCACAACATGCCCTGCAAAACAAGTTAGACGCCCTCTACTTTGTTGTTGCAAGTTTTACGTGGCTGCTACGGGCTGAGCAAGAACCGTTTATTCACGATCAAAACCACAACGATAGTTTGTCAAGTTGGTGCTGTTTTAACCTTCGAAGGACCGGGCGAGCCACACCTGTTCAACTAAAGTGAGAGAAACGACACCCGCCGGTCACCTTTAAGCAACTAGTGCTCGGCGGTGAAACCAGTCTCCGTAAGCGCACTGAATGTCGGTCCGGCCGCTTCATCTCACAATACCGAAACCAAAGTATGACATGCTGGTAAGCAGATGACTTATATCGCCCACAACTCACTTGTGTTCTACTCGCATATGACATCAACGCATAAAACCAGGCTCGTGCCATCTGAGGAACGAGTAATTTCAAAAATTTCCACGCACACGCAAGACCATGGTGATGGCATAGCAACGAGGAGAGTGTCCGTCCACGCACTGTAGACCGTAAGCGGAAGCGTTATAACAACGCTGTTGATGTAGTCGACGCCTTCACGATCCGACCGATCCAAGTACCGAACGACGCACCTCCGGTTCAGACACGCTCACTCGATGACATCCCGGCCCATCCAGCAAAGGCCGGATGAGTTCCACAAGACGACGGGCAGGACGATGATGATGCTCCACCGAGGCTTCCTTAAGCCCGCGACGATATGACTTACCAAGAGGCACTTAAGTCCGCGACGATATGACCAAGGGAATATGGTGGAGGGGCACCGACACGGCTAAGGAACGATCCAGATCAACTTGGTGTTCCTGGTGCCCTGCCCCAGATATAAAGGAGCAGGGGGTGCCAGCCCGGAGGCTCCGAGGAGTCCTACTTCCACCGAGTAGGACTCTTTCCTAGTTGGAATAGGATTGGGAGGGAAGGAAGGGGCCTCCTTGTCCTATTCGGACCAGAGGAGGGGGCGGCCTGCCCCGGCCGGCCCTTCTCTTCTCCCTATGGCCCATTAAGGCCCATTGACTTCGGGGTTCCGAATCGTGTTGAATCTTCGTTTTCATCCGAACCTTCCAAGTCCAAACATAGGTTCCAATATATCAATCTTTATGTCTCGACCATTTCGAGACCTCGCATGTCCGTGATCACATCCGGGACTCAACAACCTTAGGTACATCAAAACTTATAAACTCATAATGAACCGCCATCAAACGTTAGCGAAGGGATTCTACGGGTTCGAGAACTATGTAGACATGACCTAGAACCATTCTCGGTCAATAACCAATAGCGGAACCTGGATGCCCATATTGGCTTACATATTCTACTAAGATCTTTATCGGTCAAACCGATAACAACAATATTCCCTTTGTCATCGGATGTTATTGCCCAGATTCATCGCCGATCCAATACCTAGTTCAATCTCATCGGAAGTTCTTTATCGCTACGTAATGCATCATTCCAACTAACTCATTAGCTACATTGCTTGCAAGGCTTATAGTGATGTGATTAAGAAGGCCAGAGATACCTCTCCCACAATCGGAGGACAAAACCTAATCTCAAATACGCCAACCCAACATGTACCTTTGGAGACACCCGAGTACTCTTTATAATCACCCACATTGCCAGGACGCTTTGGTAGCACCCAAAGTGTTCCTCCTAAACGGAGTTGATAATCTCATAGTTACAGGAACATGTATAAATCGAAGAAAGCAATAGCAAATACTAAACCATCAATGCTAAGCTAACGGAATGGTCATGTCAATCACATCATTCTCCAATGATGTGATCCCATTAATCAAATGACAACACATGTCTATGGTTAGAAACATAACCATCTTTGATCAATGAGCTAGTCTAGTAGAGGCATACTAGTGACTATCTGCTTGTCTATGTATTCACATGTATTTGTTGGGGAACGAGTAATTTCAAAAAATTTCCTACGATCACGCAAGACCATGGTGATGGCATAGCAACGAGAGGGGAGAGTGTCCCCACGCACTCGTGAGACCGAAAGCGAAGCGTATAACAACGCTGTTGATGTAGTCGGACGCCTTCACGATCCGACCGATCCAAGCACGTAACGACGGCACCTCCAAGTTCTGCACACGCTCATCGATGACGATCCCTGACCCGATCCAAGAAAGTGTCGGGATGAGTTCCACAAGACGACAGGGCGGACTTGTTGATGCTCCACCGACAGGCTTTCGCTAAGCCCGACGATATGACTTCTCCTCAGGCTTCACCTAAGCTCCGGACGATATGATCAAGTGGAATATGGTAAGGGGGCACCGACACGGCTAAGGAAAGATCCGAGATCAACTTGGTGTCATGGGTGCCCCTGCCCATATAAAGGAGCCAAGGGGAGGTGGCCGCCCAAGGGGGAGGCGACTGAGGAGTCCTATTCCTCCGGAGTAGGATTCCCTCCAATCCTAGTTGGATTAGGATTCCTGAGGGGAAAAGAGAGAGGGGGCCCACCTTCCTAGTCCCAATAGGACTAGGGAAGGGGCCAGGCCACCAGGGCTGGCCTTTATCCTTCTCCAAGGCCCACTATGGCCCATGTATTTCCCGGGTTCCTAAACTCCTTGCATTCCAGAATTCGATTTCACCAACACTTCCGATGTCCAAATGTAGGCTTCCAATATATCAATCTTTATGTCTCGACCATTTCGAGACTCCTCCATGTCCGTGATCACATCCGGACTCAACAACCTTCGGCATCAATACTTATAAACTCATAATGAATCTCATCAAACGTTGTTGTAGGACCTACGGGTTCGAGAACTATGTAGACATGACCTAGAACCATTCTCGTCAATAACCAATAGCGGAACCTGATGCCCATATTGGTTCCTACATATTCTACGTAAGATCTTTATCGGTCAAACCGCATAACACAATGTTGTTCCCTTTGTCATCTAGTTACTTACCCGAGATTCGATCGCCGTATCCAATACCTAGTTCAATCTCGCATCGTAAGTTCTTTACCGCCATACATCATCTCACAACTAACTCATTAGTTGTAATGCTTGCAAGGCTTAAGTGATGTGTAAAGAAGGCCTAGAGATACCTCTCCGACAATCGGAGGACAAAACCTAATCTCAAATACGCCAACCCAACAAGTACCTTTAGACACCAGTACTTTTTATAATCACCCAACTAGCAGACGCTTGGTAGTACCAAAGTGTTCTCCAAACGGAGTTGCATAATCTCATAGTTATAGGAACATGTATGGGTCATGAAGAAAGCATTAATATACTAAACGATCAAGTGTTAAGCTAACGAATGGGTCATGTCAATCAGATCATTCAACCAATGATGTGACCTGTTAATCAAATAACAACTCCTTGTTTATGGTTAGGAAACATAACCATCTTTGATTAACAAGCTAGTCAAGTAGAGGCATACTAGTGAATACTGCTTGTCTATATATTCCACATGTATTATGTTTCCTAATACAATTCTAGCATGAATAATAAACATTTATCATGATATAAGGAAATAAATAATAACTTTATTATTGCCTCTAGGGCATATTTCCTTCAGCTCCCACTTGCACTAGAGTCAATAATCTAGATTACAAAGTAATGATCCTCACACCCATGGAGTCTTGGTGCTGATCATGTTTTGCTTGGAAGAGGCTTAGTCAACGGTCGCAACATTCAGATCCGTATGTATTTTGCAAATCTCTATGTCTCCCACTTGGACTTGGTCCCAATGGAATTGAAGGCCTTGATATGCTTGGTCCCTTGTGAAATCTGGACCTTTGCCAAGGCAATTGCACCAGATGTCAGTAAGATCTTCATCGTCCCGATGCACTAGGTATGACACCTAGATCGGAATGAACTCTTTCATCCAGACTCCTTCATTTGCTGCTTCAAGCAGCTATGTACTCCGCTCACATGTAGATCCCGCCACGACGCTTTGTTTAGAGCTGCACCAACCGACAGCTCCACCGCTTAATAAAAACACGATCCGGTTTGCATTTAGAATCGTCCGATCAGGTCAAAGCTTGCATCGACGTAACCATTTACGACTAGCTTTTGTCACCCCATATAAGAAACATATCCTTAGTCCTTTTCGGTATTTCAGATGTTCTGACCGTGTCCAAGGATCCATTCCTGATTACTTTGGTACTTTCCCGCCAAGCTTACAGCTAACATACGCCGTGTCTGGTACAGCATTGCATACATGATAGAGCCTATGGCTAAGCATAGGGAACATCTTTCATTTTCTCTATCTTCCGTGGTCGGGCATTGAGTCCGACTCAATCTTACACCTTGTAATACAGGTAAAAACCTTTCGCCCGATCCATTTTGAACTTTTTCAAAACTTTATCAAGGTATGTGCTTTGTGAAAGTCCAATCAAGGCCTTGATCTATCTCTATAGATCTTGATGCCCAATATGTAAGCAGCTTCACCGGTCTTTCATTGAAAAACTTTTATTCAAGTATCCTTTATGCTATCCAGAATTTATATCATTTCCAATCAAAATATGTCGCCCACATATAATATTAGAAATGCACAGAGCTCCCACTCACTTTCTTGTAAATACAAGCTTCTCCAAAAGTCTCAGATAAACCCATATGCTTTGATCACACTATCAAAGCGCTTATTCCAACTCCGAGAGGCTTGCACCGCACCATAAATTGATCGCAGGAGCTTGCACACTTTGTTAGCCCTTTGGATCGACAAAACCTTCTGGTTGCATCATATACAACTCTTCTTCTAGAAATCCATTCAAGAATGCAGTTTTTACATCCATTTGCCAAATTTCATAATCATAAAATGCTTGCTAACATGATTCGGAAGACTTAAGCATCGCCACGGGTGAGAAAGTCTCATCG
>JAHIAM010009661.1:0-18670 GCA_021605205.1 Aegilops longissima | reverse complement strand
GCTTAAATAGTCTTGATCTCGGTGTGAGATTTTGGAGTCCCCGACTCAAGATACTTCCAAAACCAGTTTGGGTGCCGGGAAATCGGGGGATGCACCCGAGCTCAAGGAGGGCTCAAAGACTTTGTGCTTTGTGTTGTTTCGTTATTGATCAAGAGGGAGCCAGTTGGGACGATCGGGATCCTGTAGCATTTGGGGTAGTCTTCTTTTATTTTGGTTCCGTGTCGGACCTTGATTGTATCTGATGATGTATTGTTTTACTCATGTATTGTGTGAAGTGGCATTGTAAGCCAACTATGTATCTTTTCCCTTATGTATTACATGGTTGTGTGAAGATTACCTCACTTACATTGCTTTCAATGGGTTATGTCTAAGTCGTGTTACACGGGGAGATATAGCCCATCGAGGGCGCCAAGTTGGTTCGAGCCTTCCCACTTGGAGCCCCTACTTGATTGTTTGTTGGCTTGTTGAGTCTAGAACGGAAAATGTTTTGAGTCTTAGGATTATATATTCGGAGAGTAGGATTTTTTACTTCTCCCTTTGCCTCCCGGTGAGGTATCCCGGAGTTTTGACTTTTCTCCTCAAATTTCACTAAAAAATTTTTTAGGATCACGTTATCTTGGAATCGTTCGATGGTTTTGGGCGAAACATTGTTCTTGGTGCCTCCCCATTTAGGGGTTGTGGGGTCCCGGGAGTTGAGCTCCAGGTGTTGTCCACAATTTTATCGTGCTTTGAATAGAGTTTTACCGACATCGAAATCTCTTTTGTGCGTTGTTGGTGAGATAACCTGATAGCCCGATCGGGGAAAAGGGGTATTGCCATGACTTGTATAAGGATGTTTTTAAGGTCAGGTGATTTCGAGGATTTTTGGTTATGTGTTGACGGATGGATACAAATTGGATCTAGGTATTGTTAGTTTGGGTGATATATTTTGTGTTGTATCCCCAACAAGATTGCATAACCGAAAGTTTGGAGTTTATAGGTGGGAATTCAAGTATCTTGGATATTTTCCAACACACATGATAGATATGGGATCTATCATATGTTTGTTTTCCGCTTATTCCAAGCCAAACCTTTGTTTTGTTTTATTTGTATTGAGTTGTTATGTCAAGTGTTGATTCCATACCTTCCTAAATGGTGTTCTCATATTTATGTGAATACTAATCCTTCTTGATCACCGAGCTTGTCATGTCAATTTTTCTCAACGGGCTGTTTCTTCAAGTGGATCCGATCATTCCAACATTTGAGATCAATTCTAAGTTTTCCCTTTTGTTTCATCCGTCCCAGTTGTCTTTGTTTTCCGCCCCACCCCTTTTCTTCAAGGACTCAGATTTCTTAATCAAGTATCCATTTTATTGAGTGAAGTTTCTTCATTCTTTTCCTTTAATGTTTTATCCGGTGATTTCTCATGAAGAGCTTAAAGCTTTAACCTTATCATTGCTCCATTCTAATTTTCTTCCCGTGGATTTAAGTCAAGTTTTTGTTGATCTATTCTTTTCATCGTTCAAATGCTTTTCATGTCGGTGCATCTCTTAATCATCCACTTCCGTTATTCAATTGTTGAGTGTTGAAGATATCTCAAGATTCGTTTCCATTCTTAATCCGTCAAACTATTTCAAGATTGTTATCTCATTCAAGCCATTTAATTCTACGGGCAATATCTATTTCAAACAATTGTTTCAACGGTGGTTCTTTTAGTGGGCCTTAACCCAGGTCTTTTCCCGGATCTTACCCGACTCTTCTAATTTTCGAGCTATTCCCAAATTCATTGCAAAGTTTGCGAAGAATGAGTTATCATCACCAAATGTCTTTCCAAGATCTTTCAAATTATTTTCATTGTTGGTTCAACCTTTCTAATTTTCTTCCCGGTGCCTCAACAATTCATGATGGTGTTTTCTCGCATTCTCAATTTTGAAGACCAAGAAGGTTTCTCTTAAATCTTGCTCCATTCTCTTCAAGATTCTTGGTTCTAGCTTGCGCCATCCTCTCATAATTATTTTCTTGTGAGAATTCTTTAACCCACCCGGAGCATTTCAGGAGTTTGTCTTTGATTCTCCGGCCATCATCTCAATTATTCATTCGGTCAACTCTTGTTTTCCTTCCCCTGATTTGTGCCTTTGCTACTTTCGTTTCAATTATTATTGGTTCGTCAAGATTTCACTTCCTTTGTTATCATATCAATTTATTCGTTGTTTCAATCCTAGTGGTTTGTTGAAGACCTTCTCGTTTTTGATTCTATCTTAATCATTTTTCAATGAGAATAAGTAGTATGCCTAATCCATTGCTTGTCATCAATTTAATTGGTGAAGGATCAGCATAATGTAATTTTATTCTTGTTCCATCGAGTAAATTCAATTCCTTATTCGGAGGTTCATCAAAATTTTGATTTCATTTGTTCATATTTCTTTCCGAGTTGTTTTCGTTATATCATTTCAAAGCTTCATCTTATCCCCAAGGCTTCACCTTGTGTTTTCAACTTCTTTCTTTCTATCACCCTTTTGATTACCGGAGTCTATCATGGAGGCTCTACATGGTGCTTCCTCTAGGATTCTTTTCATTCTTCAATTGTTCATCAAGATTTCTCTCGAGTTAAGATCCCCAAGCCACACTCTAAAATAAGCATGGTGTTCAACACATGTTTTGTTTTAGGAGTTCAAGTATTCTTCTTCTTGCATTTAAGTGCAATTGTTCTACCTTATCATTTGAGGTGGTGTGTCATTCTCGACAATTTGAGTTCGTGTTTCATGATTCAAATGTTGTCAAGAATGAGGTATTTTAAATCCATCAATCTCTTCATTGGACTTATCTTGGGCTATATTTCACCTAAAGCTTTAAGGATTGTTGCTATTTATGGTGCTTATAAAGGACCCAAGTTCTTCATTTGTCCTCCCGTGAGATAAGTTTCTACCCCTTGTTGATATCAATCCAATCGTTTGTTTCCGGGGGCGAAGCTCACCTCATAATTTTGAGATGTTTTCATAAGCCCAAAGCTTATCCTTATGTTGTTTTTTTTTCAAACAACTCCGTCAAATCCTACTGTAAGGATGCTCTTCAAATTCATTTATGGTGGAAGATGTTGGTTTCATTCTTCGTCTATTCATTCCAACTTTCTATCGTCATGCATTGTTTTGAGGCATTGTGATGTTGCTATTTTCACCCATCATCTCGTTTTGCCAAGATCAAGTTCTTTTCGTGCTTATCCAGTTAACCCGAGGTGGTGTCTTCGTCCTCTTTAACCAGGTGGTTTCAATATCTATGTTATCACTTAACCTCTTGTTTTTCGTTTATCCCTTGTTCCTCTTTTCTAAAGAGTGTTTTCAACTTTCTTCATCTTCGTTGTTTTCTTTCTTTCATTTTGTTCAACCTCTCAAGTTTCTTGGTTTCACTTTTTGTCAAAGAAGCAACTTTTTTTACCTCTTCCTCTTCCGCTTTTCTCCGGTGCCATCCTAGATCTCGGGAGATCCTCTAAAGTGGTGGAGGTTGGGCCCAAGCCGGAGCTTATTGCCTTCCGGGTTTAGTTTTGTCGTGGATTTGTTTTGTTTGAGCATTCATCATGTCATCTCTTGCATTGCATCATCTCATCATGCCATCATATCATTATTTTTTAAAACTCTTCTAAATAAATTGATGGATTTCTATCCATTTAAATCGAGGAAGGTGACTTTCTTTATAACATATCCTCCCGATATTAGGGAGCTATAATAAATATTCCATTAATTGGAATTCACCATAACACCTTGCAAAAATTCCAATGCCCTTTTACTTCAAGTTTGGTCCCCAAACTTTGCCAACATTTCTTTTCCCATTTATTGTGGCTCCTCTAAAATTCTCAACATTTTTGGGCCTTCCAAACTTCCACTTCCTATTCAAACCATTTGAATTATATTCAAATGAATTTGAATTTATTTCCTTCTATCATGGCCTTTCTATTTTCTTGAACGAGTATTTTTTAAGTCCGGGAAAATTCCTCATCCCTAATTCTTGTCCCTCATTTTTTTCTCCCTTTCTTTTTTTGCTGTTTTTTTAAGAGAGGAAGAGATCCCACCAGGGCCTCTAAGGCCCCGCCTTCCTTCCCCACCGGGGCCCATTCCACGAACTAGCCTCCGCCCAAGGCCCAGCGGTGCCCTATCTAACCCTAGCCCCAGCCTCTCTCCCGATCCTGGCCCCACATCGGCTCGATCCCTCGCTCCTCCTCCAGCCTCCCAACCCCCCGATCTCCTCGCCTCCTCCTCTCGATCTCCTTCTCCTTCCCTCTGGCGCCTCCAAGCCCCTCCTTTCTCTCCCCCGCCCGCCTCCCCTCCCCCCACCCCCCTCTTCTCCTCCCCCGCCCCCTACCCGGGCCTCCTTGGTGCTCCCTTGCCGGGCCCTCAGGGAGAAGAGGGCCCGGCCGAGGTGTCCCCACCGCCTCTCCCTCCCGCCGACCTCCTCCCCCGCGCCCCCTCCGCTTCCTCGCCGATGCCACCGGGGTCGCCCGCCCCGGGCGGCGTTGTCCCCCAGGCCCTTTCTGCTTTCTCGGACTGCTGCCCCCCACCGCCGGCCTCGCTCCGGCACCCTCCTGTCCTGCCCCCCTTTGGCCCTGGCGCCACCAGAACTCCACAGGCCGGGTCCCCCCTCCAACCTCCAACCGGCCGGCGCCGGATTTTCGCCAATGGTCAACAAGGCGTCGATTCCGCAAGTTCGACTAGTGGATAGCGCCAAGTACCACGCGTTTTGGGAGACCGTTTCCAAGTTCAACTACCGAATCCGAAGTACCTCTACAATGAAGCGCGATCATCCGGATATCGCCAAGTACCACGACACCCATGTTCCATTAAAGCTCGTTTAAAAACTTGCGGCTACACCCGGGGCGGAAAGAACCCCGATGCGCTTAGTTCCCCGTACCACTACCGTCGACCGAAACCCCGTGGACCCCAACAACCACGGACGAACAATCTTCCGGGCAGATGTACCACTACCCGAACATGAACGCTACTTCCCCGGGCGACTACCATGCGAGACCAGTACCCGACAACCCAAGGGTTTCGGACCCCAAGTACCTCTTTGAAAACGAACGGAACGCTACTTCCTCTACTTCCCGCGACCCGTGAACGACCCTTCCCTCTCTCGACCCATCCCGTTGAACGGAGGTATAACCCGTGCGACCGCGGATCGAATCATCCTTCGATGCCCTCTTTGCCATGCCATCGCCCGGGAACCCGAATAGGGGCACCCCACCATCTTGCATGACCTCCGCCCACGCCCTTTGCACCGATATCTCGATTGAGTGCCGAACCGATATTTGCCGTGGCACCATTTTGTTTGTTGCCGTGGCCCCTTTCTTCCACCACGGTGACATAATGCCGTAACATGCTCATGTTAACAATTTCATAATATTGCATAAACTTGCAATGTCATCCGATCATGATAACAACATTTAAATGTTTAAAATTGTTGGTTGCATTAATTTGCTTAAATGCCATGCTAAAATGATTTATTTCATAACTAAATAACCGTAGCTCCATTTTAAATAAATTATATATGTAAATGGGGTAGAAAATGCCTAGTTTAACATGGTAGCTTTACTTTGCATGTTTAACAACTCTAAAATATGCTTTAGGTCAGATCTGTTTCAAATCCATAATTTGCATATGGGGATTTTCCGAATTGTTGTTCGTTGTTTCCGCCTCATTTAAACTTGCCTAGATAGATAGTTTCATATGCTTCACCTCTTGCCATGTTTAATAACATTTAATATTGTTGAGTGCCTAACCAGAGAAACTAAATAAGTGTTGGGGTTTTGTCAATATGCAACCGTGCATATTGAGCTCCACTTAATTTGTAGTATTGTTTGTTGCACTTTGCCATGCCATGCCTCATTAAACCGGACATGCATCATACTTGGTTGTGCATCATGCCTTGTTTATGTGATGGTTGTTTACTATGTTGTTTGTTTCTTTCCGGTTGCTTCCCTCGTTACCGGTTTCGTCCGGAGTTGGGATTCATTACTTCGTCCGTTTTTTGGTTTTTCTTCCATGGATTTCGGGTTCCCCTTCCTTCCTTTGCGGATTCCCGGGCAAGATGCCTACCCTTGAAATCCACCCTTTTCCATTGCCCCTAACCTCCTTTTCCTAGCCCTTTTTGGATGCTACCCTTGCTCAGCCCCTTTGCTTGTTAGTTTAAATTTTGCCTTGTTGCATGGAGTTTGTTCCCTTTTAACTTTTAGTTGGGTTAAAATAATTTTTTTTTGACATAATTTGGTGGGTGGAACTGTTATTGTTTTGTTCCATTCCCCTTATTTTTATGATTTTATTTTGGTAAGGTGGGTGTTTATGGGACCCCTTGGTTTGAATAAGACTTTTCCAAAAAAACATTGGTTTTAATTTGCCTCACCTATGCCCTTTTCCCTTGGGTTTTGGCCCAAGGGTCATCTTTATTTAGCCCCCCCGGCTTCTTTGCTGGCCCGAACCAAGACGGGGCCCCTCGTGGCAACTCGAGGTTTGGTTTTACTCGGATGTCTCATCCGGTTGCCCTGAGCAGATATGTGCAGCTCCTTCGGGTTGCGGCCAAGGTCTTTTTGGTCTTGTTTTATTTTGAAATGTCTTGTAGCCGGATTCAGAGTCGGTCTTCCCGGAGAAGGAATATCCCGTTGATCACGGAGCTTATCATGGGTGTTGGGACACCCCCGGGGTTTGAACTTTAAAGCCGTCCCATGGGGGATGGGAATTTGTTAATGTCCGTTGTAGAAAACCCGGTTGATCTTAATTAAAATACACCAACCGGTGCGTCGGAGTGTCTCTTTTGGGTTGATCGAGAGGAGAACACGGTTTGGGTTATGTCCGCGTAAGTAGGAGTTCGGATCACTTCTTGATCATAGTTGTTCGACCGGTTTGCCTCCTCTTCGCCTTCTTTTTGATGGCCATCATATATGCTAGTGCTGTGCAGCTCCACCTCACTACCCCGCCTACCTTTGCTTAAATAGTCTTGATCGGGTGTGAGATTGCCGGTCCCCGGACTCAGATACTTCCAAAACCAGAGGTTGCCCAAATCGGCGGTGATGCACCCGAGCTCAAGGAGGGCTATGAAGACTTTGTGCTTTGTGTTGTTTGTTGGTTGATCGAGTGGAGCCGTTGGGACGATCGGGATCGTAGCATTTGGGGTAGTCTTCTTTTATTTTGGTTCCGAGTTTGGACCTTGATTGTATCTGTATGATGTATTGTTTTACTCATGTATTGTGTGAAGTGGGATTGTAAGCCAACTATGTATCTCTTTCCCTTATGTATTACATGGGTTGTGTGAAGATTACCCACTTGCGACATTGCTTTCAATGCTTTGCCTCTAAGTCGGCCCGACATGGGAATATAGCCGCATCGAGGCTTTCACCGTTCTCCTCCGAGTCCGGTCCAAACTTCCCCGCCCGGTTTAGGGGCAACTCGAGATGGCCTATCGGAAGTTTGGACAATCCGGGTCCCGAGAACGATATGTGCACTCCTATCGGGTTTTCGGCATTCAGGGCTTTTTGGTCTTTTTTATTTTGGTCGAAATGTCTTGTAGTCCGGGATTCCGAGATTGATGGTCTTCCGAGAAGGAAATCCTTCGTTGCCGTGAGAGCTTATAATGGGCTTGTTGGGACACCCGAGGTAATATCTTTAAAGCCGTGCCCGTTATGAGGCGATGGGAATTTGTTAATGTCCCGGGAAAACCCGGTTGACCTCGTTAAAATAACATCAACGGGTGAGGATGGTCTCTTCTCGGAGTCCGGAAGTGAAACGGTGTTGGAGTTATGTTTGCGAAGTAGTTGATCACTTGATGCTACTAGCTTCCGCCGTGCTTTGCTCCTCTTCTCGCCCTTTTTTGATGTAGCCACCATATATGCTATCCCGCGCTCCACCTTACCACTGTCCTTCCTATAAGCTTAAATAGTCTTGATCTCCGGTGTGAGATTGCGAGTCCCCGTGACTCCGATTCTATCAAAACATTGCGGGTGCCGCGATGCCAGGTGCGAACCGAGCTCAAGGGGAGTTCGACGAACGGGTCACTATGTGTTTTTTCCCCGATGATCGAGGGAGCCATTGGGACGTCGGGATCCGTAGCATTTGGGGTATTTCTTTTATTTTGGTTCGAGTCGGACCTTGAGTGTCTCAATGATGGATGTTTATTTATGTTTTGGGAAGTGGGGGAAAGCCCTATGTATCCCTTTCCTTATGTATTACATGGGTTGTGAAGATTACCTATGAAATTGCTTTCAATGCTTATTTCTAAGTGCTCGCGGGGAGATATAGGCATCGAGGCGCTGGGATGGGAGAAAAGAATGGCCTATGTCCCCCATGGGCCAAGAGGAGGGAGAAGCCACATGCATCGATCTCATGTCCGCGCCCGAAGTAGAGCCTAAATTTGGGTTATTTGGTTTGAATGGGTCGGGCCGAACGAAAAAGAGCTTTCTTAGGGGCGCGTTGGATTTTTGTGTCGTTTTGGCCCAAACAAACGAAGGGCAAAAGGGGCCGCGTTGGAAGTTGTTTAAGATCCCACTTGACATGGCGTGATGGTGGGTACAGTGGAATCTTGGATCTAAATATAATTGTGTGGCATATTCAAAGTCAAACTTATGTTTCCTCTCGCATCCATCAATGGACCACGTCTGATGAGTCAGATTTTGTATTATTTTCATGTACTAGAAGGAAAAAAGTTTTGTATTTTTTTTTTACTTTCCTTGGTTCTCCTGCTGCGTTTATGCTCCAGCTAGCTGTACCAAAAACTTGGCGGCCAAGTCGTTCAGTGCTGGCGGTTTTGGCGTTTTGCATTACTGTAGTTACTTGGTTCCGCATGCATGGAATGGAGGTACCGAAAGCATTCATCGTACATGGACCAAATTTCACCAGTACACCCTGCATCGAAAGCATTCATGGACGTCAACGAATTTACCTTCCTCGAGGATGGCTTCGCACAGGGAATTGTTTTTGTTTTTGTTTAAAGGCGCTACAGGAAATTGTTTGCCCTGGAGAAGAGGAAAAGAGAGGAAATTGTGTGTACCTGCCACAAGTCCATCCATGAGACCCGTCCGGGGTACCTTGCACAGGTACCGGTCCAGGTACAAAAACCAATTAGTAGGTAGAGCACTTTTGCTTTGCCCGTAATATAATCACGGGCTGGGCGTAAATTCTCTGGTGCTGGGTGGGTACGAATTGAATTGGTGAACCCGCACGTGAAAGGAGAAGCACGAGTGCAAGGACGCCGCCTGCCTGCCTGGCTGTAAATCTGTTGGAACGAGGCCAAAGAAAGGGTGACGTGAGCACCTACGCTACGCCGCCAGTCTGCGACTGCGGCCGTCCACGCGGCCACATCGCCTCAGCCAGTCGCGCAGGCCGTGTCGACCACTCGAGCTCACACCACGTGGGGGGCTGCCCCACCTGCATCTGCATCGTCTCGGCTCGGCCGTGCAGCAGTCGCCAGATAATCCCATCTATCCCTGCGCCGTGGACCCGGCCCTCCTGGCCTGGGTCGTGTTAATCCCGCCCCCGCATCCTATCCTATCCGAATATGCTAATGCCGTCGTCCTGTGACACGAGGTGTCCATGCATGCATAATTGGTGGATATGCTTCCATGCAACACCAGAAAAAAAAACACCAGGACGAAGAAGCAACACCAGCACGAAGCTTCCGCTCGGCCCTCGACCAAGATGGGCACTATCAAAACAACGCGTGCTTTTTTCATTATTTATTTATAGAAAAAAGGAAATCCACCTTCACCCAAGCGAAGCTCTCGCTAATCCATACATCCCGTGAGATACCTCCACCGGATATAGCCTAGGCGTACCAAGTAAGAGTAGTACTTCAGTGGCATTGACGCAACACAGGCAGGCAAAGGTTATCCACCGTCTCCATACGTACGTTACGTATGGCTGCGTTTGTAAACGTGTTAATAAGTACTCGGAGCCAGGAGTAGTACAAAGTGCGCCACACGCGTAGGTTTCGTAACGCAGGTGTTGAGGTGTGCAGACAGCGAAAAAACAGCTAAAATTGACCGTATATATACGGGGAGGAAAATACAAAAGAAAGAAAAGCGGAGCCAAAAGGAGGCGGGAATACTGCGTGGTCACTTTAACCATACCATAACGCCAAGGGGTTGGGGGCCCGTCCGACAAACAACCCGGGCTCGGGCCCCGTGGGCTGGGCCCCGCCTCCCACCACCGCCGCCGTGGCCTATAAATCCTCGCCAGGTAGCCCCGGCCCCGGGGCCAAACCCCCTCAACACCTCGTGCCCTCCCCTTCCTTCCTCCATCTCTTTCCCACCGCGCGCGCTCAGCCAAACCAATCGACCGGAGCCAGGCGCCGGCACTGCGGCCCATGGGGGCGCGCAAGCCCCGGCGTTCTCCGCCGCCGAGCGCTTCCTCGGCTTCCACCACCGCCCCGGCTCCGCCACCGTCGCCCGTCCCCTACGACGACCTGCCGGACCTGGTCGAGTCGGACGTCTGGTATTCGCCATCGTCGGACGCGCCAACCACCACCGCGGATCAGGACGGGGTTCAGCGCACCGACAGGGCGCCCAGGGGCGACGCCGCGGCGCGTGGGCGGGCTGAGCCGGGCGTTCGCGGACGGGCGGCAGGTGGCGTCGTCGGCGCCCGTCGAGGTGCCGCGGGCCGAGCCGGTTCGCCGACCTGGAGCCTGAGCCCGAACCCGACGAGCAGCAGCAAGAGGACGCCGACGGCTGGGTGCCGCCGCACGGTACCTGGCGCGGCGTCAGGCCAGGGCATCGGTGGTCGAGGGCGTCGGACGCACGCTCAAGGGCCGGGACGCGTCGCGGGTGGTGACGCCGTCTGGAGCCGAACCGGATTCCCGGATGACCTCAACAAAATCGGCCGGGCTGCTCGGAATCAGAAAAAATCCCCCCTTTTCTCTTCCTTTGGATCGCAAATTTTGTAATATGGTTTGTTTGATTTTTGTTTCAACGAGTTCATGAGAAGCGGAGAATTCGCGAGAAAGACCAAAAATGGTGTGGTTTGTTGTTGTAGAATCATTGTACATTTTGTTTGTTGAATTGTTGTTGATTGTGTAGTTGGGTAGGATTCAACCGAAGATGGTTGGAGTACTATTATTCTTTCTAGTTTGTTGTGGCCTAAAAAACAAAACGCCCATCTTTGTGACGAGAGCAAAATAATGACATGCAGTGCATTTTCACCTGAGTATGCTTTCAAATCATGCTCGGAGTATATGTTAAAGTTATTTTTATTCCTCGATCTTCTCTGTCCCAAATATTATAGAGCGTTTGGTTGGGGAAATTAGTATGACCTCTCTTCCGAATTTAAGACGTTTCGTAATTTCAATATGGACTACCTACGGACTGAAATAGCGACAAATAGACTAAATTTTTTATCAATATATATCCGATTCGAAAAAAAGTTACTAGAACATCTTATAATTCGGATTGGTTGGGAGGCAGTAGGTTTGAGTTTATGAGACATATGATCCATTATTTGGTTGGGAGGCAAGAGATTTGACGAAGTGGAAGAGAAATGGAGGCCAATTTGCACCCTCGTCTTCCCCATGTTAATGCTGAAATCAGAGATGGGCTCTAGGCCCATATTGTAATTTCTGAAAATCTCTAAGGGCCCATGTGGATTATATGGCACTAGGTGTGGTGGGAAGTTTACCCAGTAAAAAAGTTGGAGGGAAAGGTTTCTTTCTACATGCTATTAAGCTTGAGAAGAGAAGATCCCCTCCTCCTCCCGGCCCCCCCCCCCAGGTCGGGAATGAGCCACTCCATATCGCTTTATTTTTGCCCATAACGGAGGTTCGCGGCCACGATCCGAGCGCCGGATCGTGGCCCGACCGGCCTAACCCTACCGCCACGAACAATCACATCCCGCCGCGCCCCGCGCCTTTGTCTTTGGCCGGTGACTCCATCCCGTCCCCCAGCCGGCGCGGAAAGCGGTTCCAAACCCGCCTTTCCGTTCCCGACGGTAGGGGCAATAGGTTTTTGGGCAGCGAACCGACTTTCGCCCGTCGCCTACTTTTCCCTACGTCGCCGCCTTCATCATCACATGTCCACCGACAGCCGTCCGCCAGAAAGCGGCGACAAGAAGGCCGCCGGGCGCCTTGCTGCCCCAAAAGCCGCGCCCTCGGACCTCTGAGGGTATAACTGTTATCCCGCCCCTTATTTTCATATTAGCAGATCGATGTGTAGATTTGTTATGTTTGCTTATCGGCATGTTTAGATCAAAGTCGGACATCATCAAACAATGCCATGCTAGTGATTTACCGTGGATTAATTTAATCGAGAAATTGCCTATTTACTCAACAATCCAAAAACCTATTATGTGTAGGAATTTTTACGAAGTGGCTTTGCCTGCTGAAACGGATAAGTTTGGCAGCGTATTTTAAGCGTTGGCCGACAAAGACCACTTTATGGCTGTGGCCTTGGATAGTTAAGCTACGTGAACCCTCGCTAATGATGCCCGTCACCCGGTTTGGAGGATAAACTTCGTGTTAGTTCAGAACCTAGTTAAATTTCAAATTTAAAACAACTGCAGACAATAAAAATTTTCAAAGGTTAAAACTAAAATGTTAAAGTGTGCAAATTAATGCCTGGATATTTATGGTGAAGAGATCACACTTTCGAATGCCTAAGTACTTCAAAATGAATTAAGGAAAGGAAATAAATTATAGATAACATAACTAGAACTAAAACTAACCCAAAAAGAGCCCACACGTCTTTGGGCCCGGAGCCAGAACCTCGGTGCCAAACAGGCCGGCCCACCAGCCCTACCTCACCTCGAGGTAGAACCCTAAGCGGTTCCTCCCCTCGCACCCACTCCCCTCGTCCCATCTTCCTCGTGCCGTCCACTCGGTTCCGTCTGGATCGGGCGACCCCCCCCCCGATCCCTCGTCCCTCGCCGCCCACGAGGACCACCTGCGGAGCTTCCCCCCTGGCTCTGGATCGGCACCCGAGGCGATCCTTGCCGGCTTCGCCACCGCTCCCGTCGCGGGATCCGCCGCCTCCTCGTCTCCTCCTCGCACCGGGACCTCGCCCGTCGCCGCCGACTTCAGGGGCTCCCGCCGACCTCCCCCCACATCGGGCTGCTTCCTCTCCGGCCGTCCCCGACCCCTCCACGACCCCGCGCCTCGTGCCTACATCACCGGTGAGGCTCCGGCCTTCCTCACTCTCTCCTTATTCTTTGTCGCCATCGTCCCTACGCGCCTGTGATCGTCGGGCGGCCAACTGCCGCGCTTCCCGTCCGCCGTGCCAGAGGCCCTCGACCCCGCCGCCTCCCGACCTTCCCTGGCGAACCCCACCGTGTCGCCATTGCCTTTGCTCCGGTTGCCCCGTGGCCCCACATGGTGGCCTCGGGCTGCAAGTGGTGCACTCCCAACGCCCGCGCCCTACGCAGGCCGGCCTTGGGGCCAGGGTTCCTCATACCAAGGCCAGCGTCGTGCGTTAAGGCCCTATGGGCCTATGACAAAGGCCCGCCCTAAACGGTTAAAAAAGGAATTAAAAAAGAATTAAAAAGTATAATAATTAAATTAATTAATTAATTGATTAATTAGTTAACAATTAATCATATATAAATTAAACTAATCAACTAATTAAACTAATCAATTACATTTAATTAAGCTCGATCGATAAGTGGGACCCATGGTCGGTTTGACCGATCAGCGGTCGATTTGACTCTTGGCGTCATGGTGGTGTCATCGACATCACCTTTCACTAATTCTGGATAATGTTGAAATTAAATAATTAAATAAATCCTAAAAATGAATTAAATATTTTAAAATTAATATAAAATAAACTGTAGCTCGGATGGAAAAACTTTGTACATGAAAGTTACTCGAGCGGAGGCGAACCCGGATCGCAACTGTTCGTCGCCATGCACCTCTAACATATCAAACTACAACTTTCCCCTCGGCTCCTGCGAAAACCACGAAACACGGGGATACTTTCCGGATATTTCCGCCGTACCGCCTAGCGCTGCGTTAGAACCGTCTAGCTCATCATTGTCCTGTTATGCACTTGCCGCTATGTACTTATGTTTCTTCCCCTCTCTCCGGTAGACCCGAGACCGATCTTGATGTCCGTGATCGACTCGTCAACGACCCTCTCTCTTGCCGAGCAACCAGGCAAGCCCCCCTTGATCACGGATATGCCTATTCTACTCTATCGCTTGCATTAGAGTAGTGTAGCATATTCGCTTTCCGTTATGCCTATCGATGCATAGCCTTGTCCTTGTCACTCTTGTTACCTTTACGCAATCCTATATGCTTAGTATAGGATGCTAGTACTTTCATCTGTGGCCCTACTTTCTTGTCCGTCGCCGTGCTATACTATCGGGCCGTGATCACTCGGGAGTTGATCACGGGTATATACTATAATTATACATGATACATGTGAGACTAAAGTCGGTCGGTGATGGAGCACCAGAGTGGATCTTGGCGGAGCGGCAGGCGGTTGAGACCGCCTAGGAGAGAGGTGGGCTGGCCTTCGGGCTTCGGCGGTTACTACGCTGAGGTCTTGGTATTTGATCTGGTTGGCTACGAGCTTATGCACTAACCATCTGCGGGAGTAGTTATGGGTATCGGCGTCGTGGTATCGGCAAAGTACTTCAAGCGTCGGACGGAGCGGCGCGCCCGGATTGGTGGAGCGCTGTTAGGCTAGGTGCGCTTCGCCGCCCTACGCGTTGGTGTGCTTTCGGCGATGGGCCCGACCCTGCCGCTTAGGTTTGACCGTCTTGGCCTCTCGTTGTGCTAGGTGGGGCTGGGGTGTTGATCTTCGCGGCGGGCATGACCCAGGAAAGTGTGTCGGCCAATGGGATCAAGCGTCTTGGTAAGATGGTGCACCCGTGAGTTAATCTATTGGGATAGCCGTGATCTTGATGCAGGCGACTTGGAGTTGTACCTTGAGCTTATGACAACTAGAACCGGATACTTGATAAAACACACCCTTCCAAGTGCGGATACAACCGGTGGTCCTCTCTGGAATATGAGGAGGGATGCCGGGTAGGATATTGCTATGTGATGTTACCGAGGACTTGATTGTCCCCTCCTACATTGCAAGCAGGTGTCGGCGTAGTCTTCGTTAAGACTACTATCCCCTCTTATTACGGCATTGCGTTGTCCGATATGGTCTTTACACATATATCCATGCATATGTAGTGTAGCTTTGCTTCAGTACTTTGGATGAGTACTCACGGTTGCCTTGTTCCCCTTTTCCCCTACCTCTACTCGATTGCGCAGCGGACGATGGAGCCGGGGCGACGCCACCGCCTATGGCGACTACTACTCAGGTGCCTACTACTACGTGTAGCCACGGACTACGGGGTAACCTAGGAGGATCGGGGAGGCCCTCCTCTTCGTCTTATCCGTTTGTGCTAGCCATCTTATGGCACCTTGTTTAACTTATGTCGTACTCAGGATATTGTTGCTTCCGACTCGTCTATGATCGAGCACTTGTATTCGAGCCCTCGAGGCCCCGGCTTGTATTATGATGCTTGTATGACTTATTTTATTTGTAGAGTTGTGTTGTGATATCTTCTGAGTCCACGTCTTGATCGTAACACTTTATGCATGATTAGTGTACGATTATCGGCGTCCTAAGTTGGTATCGAGCCATTTCTGGGAATCCCCTTGAACTCCTTGGCGAAGTCGAGTCTGACTTTCTGAAACTTTTACTAACATGGGTATGCGGCCATGGGCCCGCTCGCCATTGGGTGGTATAGGATCTTTTACTCCTCGATCTTTACTCGGGATTCTGAACTCTCTTCTATTGGTTAAGCGATTTTGCTAAAACAAAACTAACTTTAGGTTCTCGGAGTACTTTCTCTGGAGAGCCCCTCACTTGAGATGATGCCGCTGTCGGAAGATTCAAGGTACTCTCGATGTTCTCTCAGACTTGTGCCCATCACTTTTGCTATTCGACCCCGATAAATCCTTATGGATAACTACTTACACTTGCCATTCATACGATCATCCCCCATTGATCTTGTTATTACAAGATGTTGGGGACGTAGTAATTTCAAAAATTTCCTCCGCACGCAAGACCATGGTGATGGCATGCAGCGAGAGGGAGAGTGTCGCCCGTACCCTCGTGAACCCGGCAGGCGTTATAACAACGCGGTTGATGTGTTGCGTCTTCACGATCCGACCGATCCAAGCACCGAGCGTACGGCACCTCCGAGTTACCACGTTCAGCTCGATGGCGATCCCGGACTCGATCCAGCAAAGTGTCGGGGATGAGTTCCGTCGACCGACGGCGTGGTGGCGATGATGATGCTCCACCGGCGCGGGCCGCTAAGCTCTGACGATATGACTTCTCCGCGCGGGCTTCGCCTAAGCTCATGACGATATGACCAAGTGGAATATGGTGGAAGGGCACCGCACGGCTAGGCGATCCGTAGATCAACTTGTGTGTCCTAGGGTGCCCCCCTATATAAAGAGCCAAGGGGAGGGTGGCGGCCAAGAGGAGGCGCGCGGGAGTCCTCTCCTCGGAGTGAGATTCCCCTCAATCCTAGTTGGAATAGGATTGGGAGGAAAGAGAGAGGGCGGCCCACCTTTCCTAGTCCTGGTAGGACTAGGGAAGGGGCGGACCACCTAGGGCTGGCCCTTTCTCCTTTCCACCAAGGCCCACTATGGCCCATATAGTTCCGGGGGTTCGGTAACCTCCGGTACTCGATAAATTCCGATTTCACCGGAACATTTCCGATGTCAAATGTAGGCTTCCAATATATCAATCTTTATGTCTCGACCATTTGAGACTCCTCGTCATGTCCGTGATCACATCCGGACTCGAACTACCTTGGTACATCAATACTTATAAACTCATAATGACGTCATCGAAGCGTTAGCGTGCGGACCCTCGGGTTCGAGAACTATGTAGACATGACCTAGAACCATTCTCGGTCAATAACCAATAGCGGAACCTGGATGCCCATATTGGTTCCTACATATTCTCGAAGATCTTTATCGGTCAAACCGCATAACGATATCGTTGTTCCTTTGTCATCGGTATGTTACTTACCGAGATTCGATCGCGGTATCCAATACCTAGTTCAATCTAGTTCGGTAAATCTCTTTACTCGTTCGTAATACATCATCTCACAACTAACTCATTAGTTGCAATGCTTGCAAGGCTTATGTGATGTGTATTACCGAGAAGGCCAGATACCTCTCCGCAATCGGGTGACAAAACCTAATCTCGATTCATGCCAACTCAACATATACTTTTGGAGACACCTGTAGAGTACCTTTATAATCACCCATTTACGTTGTGCGTTTGGTAGCACACAAAGTGTTCCTCCGTAAGCAGGAGTTGCATAATCTCATAGTTGCAGGAACTTTGTATAAGTCATGAAGAAAGCATAAGCAACATACTAAGCGATCAAGTGCTAAGCTAACGAAATGGGTCATGTCAATCACATCATTCTCCTAATGATGTGATCCCATTAATCAAATGACAACACATGTCTATGGTTAGGAAACATAACCATCTTGATTAATGAGCTAGTCTAGTAGAGGCATACTAGTGACTATCTGTTTGTCTATGTATTCACACATGTATTATGTTTCCGGTTAATACAATTCTAGCATGAATAATAAACATTTATCATGATATAAGGAAATAAATAATAACTTTATTATTGCCTCTAGGGCATATTTCCTTATCTCCACTTGCACTAGAGTCAATAATCTAGATTACACGATAATGATTCTAACACCCATGGAGTCTTGGTGTTGATCATGTTTTGCTCGTGGAAGAGGCTTAGTCAGCAGTCGCAACATTCAGATCCGTATGTATTTTGCAAATCTCTATGTCTCCACTTGGACTTGGTCCCGAATGGAATTGAAGCGTCTCTTGATATGCTTGGTCCTCTTGTGAAATCTGGATTCCTTTGCCAAGGCAATTGCACGTATTGTCCGAAGATCTTCATTGGTCCCGATGCACTAGGTATGACACCTAGATCGAAATGAACTCTTTCATCCAGACTCCTTCATTTGCTGCTTCAGCAGCTATGTACTCCGCTTCACATGTAGATCCCCGGCGCTTTGTTTAGAACTGCACCAGACAGCTCCACCGTTTAATAAAAATCGTATCCGGTTTGCGATTTAGAATCGTCGGATCGTGTCAAACTTCATCGGCGTAACCATTTCGACTAGCTCTTTGTCACCTCCATATCGAGAAACATATCCTTAGTCCTTTTCGGTATTTCGGATGTTCTTGACCGCTGTCCGTGATCCACTCTGGATTACTTTGGTACCTTCCTGCCAAGCTTACAGCTAAGCATCGTCAGTCGGTACACAACATTGCATACATGATAGAGCCTATGGCTGAAGCATAGGGAACATTTTTCATTTTCTCTCTATCTTCTGCGTGGTTGGGCATTGAGTCGACTCAATCTTACACCTTATGTCTGGTAAAAACCTTTCTTTGCCTGATCCATTTTGAACTTCTTCAAAACTTTATCAAGGTATGTGCTTTGTGAAAGTCCAATTAAGCGTCTTGATCTATCTCTATAGATCTTGATGCCCAATATGTAAGCACTTCACGAGGTCTTTCATTGAAAACTTTTATTCAAGTATCCTTTTATGCTATCCAGAAATTCTATATCATTTCCAATCAACAATATATGTCCACATATAATATTAGAAATGCTCTGAGCTCCCACTCACTTTCTTGTAAATCGAGGCTTCTCCAAAAGTCGATAAAACCATA
>JAHIAM010009660.1:0-21480 GCA_021605205.1 Aegilops longissima | reverse complement strand
CGTAGCTGCTTTGGCGGCCAAAGGCATCCGGAAGTGGGCGGACCCCAACGCCCCACTCCAAGGCCGAGGCGCTTGAGACGGCTCTGGCTGAGCCCGTATGTCGACAGACGACGCCCACCATCCTCACCGGATGGGGCCACTGGCGGGGCTGCCCTCAGACCTTGACTCAGTTCTCGAATGGCCTTGCCGACTAACTCCCCGATGGTCTGCCTCCTTGCCTTGCCCGCCAGGGAAACGTGGGCACACCTCCATGTGGGCCAAGCACCCCTCAGGACTTGGCGAGGTCGGCGGCCCTCCGTGAGAGCCCCGAGCCGACTCGAGGAGGGCCGGCGCACTTCCTATCCGATGGAAGGAGGTTCTGCCCGGCGCTGGCCCCGAGGGGCCTGCTTTTGAGGAGCGGGCCGTAGATGTCCTTCTTTTCTTGGGTGCGACTCGGGAGGCCTCTCGCCGGGTCTGGGTCTTCAGCGATGCGCCTCGAAGGTCGCCTGTGGAGCACACGCGCTCTTTCTTCAAGTACAGTGATGACCCCGCCGCTCGGCATCTTGAGGACGCTGAGCCATGGTGGGTTATGGCCATGAATGGCCGGCCGGTACCCGAGGATGGAGTTGTACGGCAGCGAATGTGGGCGACGCCGTCGGCGAGCTCGGCGGTAGTTGTCGCGAGCCCCGGTGATAGGAAGGCGACCTGCCCGACCGACTGGAGCCGCCGGTGACCTGGAGAAAGGCTTTGCTGGTGAGCCGATAAGGCACTTGAAGATTGTTGAATGTTTCCACGGACAGACGCTGAGCCCGCCCGCCGCCGATGAGGGTCTGGTGACCAAAGACGCTGCGATGATTGGGGAACAAAGCATCGGGAGGACTCGCCGGCGCCAAGACTTGAGCTGATCCGCCGAGCTGAACGTGATGGCGACGCCGACCACCGAGAGGGCGCGGGCCTCGAGCTTGGGGAGGATGCATTCACTTCAGGGCGAACGCTTGAAGATGTGCCGAGTCCGGGCTTGAGCTCCCCAGATGCAAGCGATCGACGCGTTCCCGGAAGCCCCCAAATTTCGGGCCCGATGATGGTCTTCAATTCTCCTTTGGCGGGCGCCAGAGGGAGGCCTGCCTCGCGACGATCTCGCGAGGTCGATCCTCCAGCCCTCGAGGCGGGTCTTGCCAGCCGGTCCTCGCGAGGTTGGTCCGGCCACCCTTTGGCGCTGGGCCGCGGGTCTTCCCAAAGATCCCGCATTCTTCCTTCCTTCGAGCTCTGTCCGGCGCTGGGCCCGCCGAACCTTCCTCCCAGACGGCCCGGAGCTCTTGGCATTCATTGGTGGTGTGGAGGTCTGGTCACGCAGATGGCGCCCTTGGAGGACCGGCTGATCTTCGCCAGGTCTGTTCGCCGCGAAATGGGCAACCCCTTTGCGATTCACGCCCTTGGCCTTGACTTTTTCTTCGATCGCGAGCACCGAGGAGGGAGAGGCGCCCTCAGCCCGGGCGCACTTGGTCGCCAAGTTGAACAGCCGTGGGGTGCATGATCTTCATGCATCGCCAGCCTCCTTCATCTTGACGCCGCCCACGCCGGAAAAGGCAGAGATGATGGCCTCCGCTACCCCCGGGATCTTGAGGCGGCGTTGTTGAAGGCCGATGTACTTTGGGTTTCCGGGCCGCTTGATTACGATGTCGCCACGGCGGTGGCCGGTCGCGGTATCGCAAGTTGGCGGGACGTGGGCATCTCGCCCGAAGAGATCATGCCCGGGGCCAGATTTAGGAGCTAAGGATCCCCCTGAGCGCCATGGGAAACCAGGCCATGACCTTTCCATCCTGCCACCGATGCCCAGCTCATAGAGCCGAGGAACTCCGAGGGTCAGGCGGCCGAGCGAGGAGGCAGGTCTTGCTTGAACTTGGCGGGCCACGCGACGCCGCAGCCTGGGGTGAAGGCGGCGGGTGCGGGGGCCTTGGACGACAGAGGCTTGGTCTTGGGGCTCCCTCACGGGGCCGGGGGCAGCGCAAGGTCCCGACGTGCCGGAGGGGGAGCGCGGCAGCTTCTTGTGGGCGAGGAACTTGAAGCTTGGTTGCCGGGGCGCCTGGCGGAGCGGGTTCCCCGGGGCCGCGCTTTGGGGCCGGGCGCTTTGGGAGGAGGAGGCTGGGGCCGAGTTTACCGGGGGGGCGTGGCAGGGACGACGGTGCGGGCGCCTGGGGGACGAAATGGCGATCGCCGAGCCATTCTTCGAGACATCGCCGACGGGCGGTAGGGAGTCATTAGCCGCTGGCGAGTGCAGCTCGGTTTCGCGGGGGCGCGGACAAAGAACCAGCGGGGGAGCGGGTGGCGGCCGCCCCCCATGGACGGTGCCGGGATGATGTTGCGCGTTTCGCCGGGCCGGTGGCGGCGCGACGACAAAAGTGACGGGAACACGAGGGCCCCCGACGGAGGTTGGGAATGGGAGGCGGGGTCGGGTGCCGCCGGCAGGGCCGAATGGTTTGTGGTCAGGAAGAACGAGGCGAAAAGGGATTCCGCGCACTTTACCGGGCGCCAAATGTCGGATTTCAGGTTCCGCAACCTTTGAGGTTCAACACTGGGTGCGCGGAGATCCAACCTTCCACCGCCTCGCACCCCAATCGCTGACCTAAACTACTAAACGGAACAGACAAGAGACACGAGATTTATATCGTTCGCCACCATTGTGGTAAATACCTACCCAAAGGTGGTGGGTGGATTGCCCTTGGGCTGATGAGGAAACAAAGGAAGAACACCTGGAGGGTCTTTTCTGTGATGAATCGCTAGATGGTGTTCAAAGGGTTTAGCCATCGCTTCTTGATGAGGGTTCGATCTACTCCTCTTTTCCTGCCGATGGCCCTACCATGCCCCTAGCTAGTGTGGCTACCCTATTTATAGGGAAGGCCCTAGGCCTCTTCCCAAATATTGAGCGGGAAGGGCCCAACAATTGGCCATTTTGAAGGGGAACAACGGCACTTATCCCACTAAAGTTGGTCCTCGCCGCCAAAGGCTCGTGATGACCCTGGGCTCCACGATGACTCCTTCCACCGCTGGGGCTGGTCTTGGTCTTGTTGCACCAAACGGATGCCTTTGCTTGATGCTCTCCCGCTTGCTCCCTTTGCACCAAAGAGGAAAGGAGGACGCCATGGCTGGGTCCCGGGCGCCTTTGGTCGCCTGGCTTGCATCATGGGCACCTCAGGTACCCCTTGAACTCTCCGGGCCTCATGAGCCGGCCCGACGAGGGGGCCCAGGAAGCCCTTTCCCCGCCCAAGGGGCTTGGCCCCTTGCGAGGGTCTTGAGTTTGGATGAAGATGGGCCCTCCTTTCGAGACGCCAAGGGCCGTGGGGCAACGGGACCCCTGCCCCACGCCGACATTGGTCTCAAGCACACTACAAAGTTCTAAGAACCTACCTTGGTGACCCGATGTCGATGAACACAAGAACACCAACCCAAACAAAGCAAAGGCGACGACGATTAATGTGAACACCTAGGACTTTAGGTTGGGAAACACGCCCGAGGTGACAACACTATTTGTGATGAGTTGTACTTGTTGTCCAGGGACCATCTTCGATCGTAATGACTTGGAAAGGATAAGATAAATAGGAATACATTTTACACTATCGACCAAGATCAAAAGAGCACTAACCAAAACAGCGTGTCCGCTGATGCAGCAACCGGCTGGAAAAGACATATTATGGTTACATAGTAGACATATGGGAAGTTGTTACGGAGTAGATTTTAAGGTCCGTTGTTTAAGTCCGGGGTCAATTCAGAGGCGGGTAATGTAGACCCAAAGACGGAATGACAACAAAGGATCCAAAAATCTTGGGTACAGACAAACCGTCATTTAGCCAATGATGTGGGTTATCTATGTAAGGACATGTCTACTAAATAGGAAAAGAAAAGATAAAAGTTTAATACATCATACGATGAGCCAAAGCGCCACATAGTTCTTTCAGAAAAGGACATCCCGGGGGATGGCAAGATGACATGTCCAAGAGTATGAAAAGTTTCATGAAATTCTCCCTTCAAAGTCAAGATCACCCAAGCATCCCGATAAACGATGAAGATTATCCATGGTTACGGAAATAAGCAAATGACACGCGAAGAAAAATGAAGACTTTCTCCCGAATTTATGATGATAAAGGCCACTTTGTAAAACACGAGTATGATAACATTGTCCTGCTTTTGTTGACATGCTATGCCAACTTTTCCAGTTCATTTGAAAACTATGAATTTCAAAGAATTTAAATTTTAACTATTCAAATTTGGAAACTAATGGCACAAAAAGAAAGTCTAAAACTAATGGCACTAAAAAAGTTTATATTTTTTTCTAAAACTAAAAGCAAAAGGAATTTAAAAATAAAGCAAAAACCAAAATAAAATAAATAATGGAAAAACAAAACTAAAAACTGGAAAAATAAAAATCATCAATAAGTATTTTGTTGTAAGTAGAAACAAAATAAAATAAAAAAGCAACAAAGAAATAAAAAAGTGTTTTCAAATTTGAAAACTAATAGCACTAAAGAAATTTTCTAATTTTTTCAAAACTAAAAGCAAAAAGAATTAAAAATAAAGCAAAACAAAAGAAAATAAATAATGAAAAAAAAACAAAAAACTGAAAAAAAAAAATAGCAACAATAAGTATTTTGTTGTAAGTAGAAACAAATAAAATGAATAAAAGCAACAAAGAAAAAAAAAAGTTTTTCAAATTTGAAACTAATGGCACTAATGAAAGTTTATAATATTTATAAAACTAAAAGCAAAAAAGAATTAAAAAATAAAGTAAAAACAAAAGAAAATAAATAATGCGAAAAACAAAACAAAAACGAAAAATAAATATACAATAAGTATTTTGTTGTAAATAGAAACAAAATAAACTAAACAAAAAACAAAAAACAAAAAAAAAAAGTGCATTCCCCCCACGGCCCGAATACCTAGAAACCCTACCATGGGCCGGGATTCAGCCCTGGAAGCCCAAGAGGGCTCCCACACAGACAGGTGGTTAATCCCTAAAGCCTCATGAGGATCTCGAGGGAAGGCGCACGCACCTTATAAACAGGGCCCTCTCAACTAGCGAGGTGGGACTAAATATTTGGGTTCGGGGCAAGTTTTGTCTGGTTGGTGGTCCAACGGGTTGGGGATTAGTCCCGTTGGTGCTACGACGACAATGCCCCTTTAGTTTCCCACCAACCACCAAAGGTGCCGCTTCCCGCCCTTTGGGCTGTGAAAAGAGGTTTGTCCTTGGGGCACCAACCGACTAACGGATTAGTCCCTTTTGGCCACCAACCGACCAATGTTTTTATATATACAACACTTAGCGCTCCAAATCCATATGTTTCTTCTCGCCGACGCTTCCGCCCTTTCGCCACGGCCCGGCCCCCCGACGCCCAAAGTTGGTCCACCTCGCCGCCGCCGGGCCCCGCCGAAGCCCCGCCCTTCGCTGCCCCCCGCCGTGCCAAGGCCGCTTCCGCCCCCCTGCCCCGGCCACAGGCGCCCCTGCCTCCCCGCCCCTTGGCCAACCCCTTCCCCGACGCTTCCCTTGCCGCCTTTTTCCCAACCCCGCCGGTTACACGCCGCCGGGTCCGCCCGGCTTTTCTTATTTTGTGCATTTTATGTATATGTTTCGTATATTGTATATGTTCTTGTATATATGTTCATATGCGAAGAGATTTAGAAAACTTTATATATGCAAAAGTTTATATATGAAAATTTATACATACATGTAAGTATATATGTATGTATAGATGTATGTATGTGGATTCATGTGGGGGTCGATAACCCTCTCCGATAGCATTTTTTGTGCATTTTAGGTTAGTGTATATATATGTTGATGTATATAAAAGATAGATTTTAGAAAAACTATTTTTCTGTTGATGATTGATGATGTTTTTTTCATATATGCATTTTTTCATATATGTATTGTTTTTTAAGTTGTTAGTACATATCGATTTTAGGTTAGTGCATTTTATCACTGATTTTAGGTTAGTTGATCGATTTAGTATTTATGTTTGTTGATTTTAGGTTAGTGCATTTTATGTTAGTGGAGAGGAAAAAGTAAAATAAGGAAAAGGAAAATAAGAGAAAAGAAGGAGAAGAAGAAGGAGAAGAAGAAGGAGAAGACGAGGAGGGAAGAAGAGAAAGAAGAAGAAAAGAGGAGAAGAAGAAGGAATAGAGGAGCTTTTCTCCTTTTTTTTTCTCCCTTTTTTTCTTCTTCTTAATTTTTATCGGGAATGAGGGTGTCGAGGATCCCGAGGGTCGAGGGTCGGGAACAGGGAGAGGGTCGAGGGTCATTGGGTCAAGGGTCGAGGGTTTGAGGGTCGAGGTTCGGGTTCAGGCAGGATCGAGGGTCGAGGGTTCGGGTCGCCTAGGGTCGAGGGTTCGGGTCCGAGGTCGAGGGGTCGGAAAATTTGGTTTCATCATTGCCTTTAAAGGCTGGGAAAGGTTCTGGGATAATTTGCCTTTGTACTAATTTCAGCAAAGGCCTTCCAAATAAATATTCGGAAGATTCTTGCAACTTTGTAAAAAAGCTAATTATCCTATCTAGGACCTGCTCCAAAACAACTTTGGAGAGCTTCGCACCATCATGCACCTGTTTTTCGCTTAATGATGAAGACATGGTTTTGTTGAACCTTTGACACGAGGCAACCTCCCACCCCGACCTCGACCGACCACCGGGTGATCCACCCCTCTACTCCATCAGGCATCGGCCCACCCCTTGGGGACATAGATGTGTTTCAACACCCCCTCCCCGATAGCCAAAGTTAACCCCCCTTGAAGCGCTCGAGGACTAACCCTTGAAGCGCCTCGAGGCCACCAAACCCTAGAGAAGCGCGCCAAGGCCACTAATTAATATGTTTTTATTGTGATTATAGGTTCTACGCTTGCCTAATAATCCATATCGCATGTTTGAATAATAATTGCCATGTTGTAAATATTTGTAGAAACTATGGACACCCCGCCCAAGATAATCACAAGAAGCGTTGTTGAGGGACATAATCGAGGGAAGTGATGCCTCACTGCTGATGTTTCTCAACGACACCGGGTCTGGAAGGAGAGGGTGAAGAAGCTTGGCTTATGATTATGATGGCCGATGACCCAATGCCGTGGAAGAAGGAGGGGTGAAGAAGTAGACCGGAGGACGCCCTGATCACCGAATGATCCGCCGTATATATTTAGTTAAGCTCGTGATGACTAGCTAATTGATGCATTCATTGTTTTTGTATGTACACATATAAATTAACTCGCTTTCTTCATTTTTCTAGCCCTCGATCGAGCAAAACTTGCAAAGAGACGAGGCCCAAAGAAAAGTTGAGCTCGGATGAAAGGTTTGAGATCATAGAAATGCCGACGGCCAACCGATTGAACCCATCCGACAAACAAGGCATTTGTTGCCGCGGGTTCGTTAGGGACAAGATCCCATCAGCATCCAAGAATGGTATAAGCTTAAGAACGAAGACCCGTAGGTGTCTTATGTCAATGATCCGTAAAATGATCTTTGGACCGAGTAAGTCAAATTTCACCCTACCGCCAGAGGATGATCCGAGAAGCCAGTTATAGAGCCATTAATCAAGTCTTTTGCTTTAAGAAGATGGCGACCATTCAGGAGTTGGAAGAAAGACTGAATAAGTTTGGATAAAAAAGAGACACCAGAATTCAAGGGCAAATATGAGAAGATCGAGATGATCGCCCGCATTTGTGGCCCAGTGACATCGTAAAAGAGTAAAAGATGTCGGTGACAAACAAGCAAAATGCGCGAAGAAGAAGCTTCACCATCGACGGGTCGGGTTCCTCATAGCCCGCCTGGGCCAAGGCGAGAATGATCCGCTTGATAAAGGGATCAACCAGAACAATGAACTGCCGAATTGCCGGACTTGGTTCTTCGGGCTGGGAACATTGACCCGTCGGGAAGTGCATTTGGACGGATGATCAATTGGACATACTACCAAGAGGCTAAAGCAAATATCGGCGCAACAAGGGAAGTTCATTCCATACAGGAGAAGGATGAGTCAAATGGCCTGAACTCGAGCACCCCGGATGGACACGAGGCACGCCAGTCCGCTTTGTGGAAGGCTGGATTTGGATGGGGGTTACAAAACCCATGAGAGGAGGAAGAAACGGAGCAGAGCCAAATGCAAAAGGCCTGGGTAATGGGGCTAGAGGAACGAGAAGAAGAACGGATCAAACAATCCGCCGCTTCCCCGGTTACCCCGCATTCCAGGAGGCAGCGGGTTCCACCGAGCTGCTTCAGGAGCATGCCTTGACGGTTTCGCCAGCTATCCCGTGGATGCTATCACGAGTCTCAAAATTGCCACCTTATGGCGACCGGAGCAATTTGAAGGTCAAGGAGGTGTTTTCATCCTACTAAACCCGACCAACTTTTCATGAATTCCGTATGATATGCTAAGGTGATGGTGGATGAAATAATGGAGGATTTGAGGACCTCCGCTTGACCACCCTACCGTGAAGGGAGTATCGGCTGGGTTCTACTCAAGACTCCATGCCTATGGGGAAGGATCTCATCAACCTTCCAAACGACGCCCGCCTCCTCCTCCTCCCAAGTTAGGGCACTCCCTCCTCCACCCCTCCTCCGCGAGGACGATTGGCACTGCCGGGCCTTTTCCGCGGGCGGCACTTCCTTCTCCGCCGGCCGGAGCAGCCAGCCTCCTTTCCTCCCGCCGCAAGGGCGAAGAGACCCTGCCCCGGCTGCCCGGGCGTCAGTAGTCCTTCCCTCCGCCCGTAAGGCGAAAGAAGACATCCGCTCCCCCGCCGCCCTAGCAAGACAGCCAAAGGCGGAGGAATACAGATTCGTTCTTCTCAAGAACGGGGTTACCGGACGAGAGGACCGAGGAAAAACGAAGATCGCGAAAAGTGCATGACCGGTTTGGGGTTGAAAGAAGAACATCCACCGGAGGAGAAGGTAGATCCGTGAAAGTGAAGCCACTGCTGCCCCGACAAAACCACCAAGTCTCCGCCAAGGCAACTATGAGCGATTATTGGAAAGGCATTTGCCAAAGCGGAGAGGCGGGAAGTACTAAAAGTGATCAAAGAATGAAAGAAAGACGAGCTGGGAAACAAATTGCCCAGTCGCAAAAGCTTAAGCAATCGGCCCCCGCTCAAGGTGCTCATAGCACATCGCCGATCCGAGGATGGTGCCCCTTGGCAACTCAAGATTACCGCCCGACGATGTACATTATGATTTCTTGAGGGTCAAAGATACAAAGTACGGGAAGCCTCCAAAGATAAAAGCTCTTCAACGATGATGCTAAGATTGCATGATTGGTACAAAACCCCGAGAGTCCGAGGGGAGGAGTACTTGTATGTGAGAGTTAAAAAGGAGCATTACCGTTGGAATTGAACCCCATTCCATTTGAGGAGTTCTACCTTTTCAATCAATTGGCCTCGATAAAGCAACGGTCACCCTACTGTAGTAGTACTTTGCATTAAGTCTCTTATAATACTCTTTCATTGATGTATTTATAATTATCCTCACTATATTATGCAGATTGAAATCGCCAATTGAAGAAACGACAAGGGGTTCCATTGGGTTAAACACATATCTCATAGATGCAACTGAGGTTGAATTTCAAAAAATACGAGGCCAACTTGCTACAATCGGGTAATAAATGAACACAAGGATATAATCTTTTCCTTACAACTTCAAGTGAGTGTTATGTTGTGGCATATTCGGGTTTCCTTATTAGTCCAGGTTATAGTAATGTAATATTGATGAGTTATGCATGCGCAAGAGGTACCAAATATTCTCCAGAGATTAAGCTTGAGCAGGAGTAGTAACGCCTTTAGACTCCAAAAAAAGATCCCAAGGGAGGACATGAAAATGCTCGAGAAGTAAGTTAAATCGATCATTATCCACCATATCGAACTTTGTTCATTTCGATATCAAGTAATTGTTTTTTGTATGGGGGTTTGGAGAAAATTCACCAAAAGTCCGAGACCGCCAAGAACCTGCAATTTAGACACCAAAGTAAGTACTATAGTAGCATATTCCATGCATCTCCTAGTGATTCAAGCGCTAGTTTCATCAATACCATTTAACATGCTTGCTAATTATCAGTTTGATTGACCTCTATTTCTTGTAAAGTGGTTGTGGCAGAACAAGGGAATGATTTTGGCATACTAATTTTAGTCCATCCGCCACACCACTTGGGAGCGGGCTACTCGACAAACAATATGAAGTGCGAATAACAATATTCAAATTTTATTTTATTACCATCATTTGTGTTGAGTTTCATTCATTCATATATATTGTATTGACCCCTTCTTAAAATTAGATGTTTATGCGGATGAACTATAGCACCAGATCGCCGAGCAATTCAAGAGGAATTGGCATTCTTTCTTGACCACGGATCGCCAAGACGGAGAATACTATGTGGACCACGCGTCCAATGTTAGGACATTATTTTGTAAAATATAATTATTGTATATATGTAGTAGAGGTTTGGATAGATATAGAACTTGTTGTTCGACCAATCTCTGGAGAAGGAGAGGGGTAGATATCACTTCCTCCGTATGCATATATGTTCATGACGATCTTCTGCTTTTCTTTGCTTACTAGCTAGCTACGTTCAGCTAGTCCTCTCTATAGTATGTATAGTACGAAGGCCAACCGGACAAAAGAGAGGACACTTCTCTCTATTAATTAGCTAGAAACAATATATCCCAAATTAAAAACCCAAAACCCCCAAACCCCCTCCCTTTTCAAAAAAAAAACAAAACCCCAGGAAAATGTCGACTGGATGATTGGTCCCGGGGTGGCCAACCGGACCAAAGGCCCTCCCCTGGCCTCCAAGACAAAGATGGGGTTTATGCCCGGTTGATTGAACCGACAAAGAGCGAAGACATAGACTTTAGTCCCTTCATGAACCGACAAAGGCAACCAACCGGGTCAATAGGCCCTTTTCTACTAGTGAACACACAAAACGGTAAGGTTAAATATTGGGTTGTCTCCCAACAAGGCTTTTCTTAATGCCTTTAGCTAGGCATGATGATTTCAATGATGCTCACATAAAATATAAGAATTGAAACAAAAGAGAGCATCATGAAGAATATGACTAGCACATTTAATTCCCACTTCCTATGCCTAGGGATTTGTGGACATAATTTATAGGAACAAGAATCAACTAGCATAGGAAGGCAAAACAAGTATAACTCAAAAACTTTAAACATAAGAGGAAACTTGGTATTATTGCAACCCTACAAATATATTCCTCCCTCATAATAATTTTCAGTAGCATCATGAATGAATTCAACAATGTAACCATCACATAAAGTATTCTTTTCATGATCTACAAGCATTGAAATTTTTCTACTTTCCACATAAGCAAAATTTTCTCATTCGGAATAGTGGGACCACTAATTCATAAAGTTGACAATCTTCCAACCCCACTTTAGATTATAGTATTATTCAACTCCAAAAGATATAAGTGAAGTTCATGGATCATTCTACAATTAATATAGACTAACTAATATCCAGCTCAAATATGTAAGTCCAAAGCATTCTATAAAATACTCAAAAGATTTAAGTGAAGCACAAAGAGCAATTCTATAAGATCATACATAAAAGATATAAAAGACATGAAGTATTATATAAATCAATGAAGGACTATCTCATACTAGATTGGTTCTTAAAGGAAAAACAAAAAACAAAATACAAAATGTGAACAAAAAAAACCGAGGTATACCGATATTTGTTGAAGAAAGATGGGATGCCAACCAGGGCATCCCAAGATTAGATGCTTGAGCATCCTTTGAAATATTTACTTGGGGGCCTTGGGCATCCACAAGCTTGAACTCTTGCCCTCTTTATTCTTCCCATATTGATAGTTCCCATTTCTAACACTTCATTCACACAAAACTTAACAAAAACTTTTGGAGATCCGTTAGGTAATAAAGCAAACTACCACTTTAAGGTACTGTAATGAACTCATTATTTATTTATATTGGTGTTAAACCCTGTATTCCAACTTTTTATGGTTCATACCCCTACTATCCATAGATTCATCAAAATACAAACAACAAAAAACAGAATCTGTCAAAACAGGACAGTCGTAGTAATTGGAAGTTTATTAAACTTATGTAAATTCTAAAATTATGAAATAAATTTGAACATTTGAAAAAAAAAAGAAGTAGTGTTCAAAAGTTTCAGACCCATTTGACATTAAAAAATGTAAATTCATGCACAACAGCCAAAATATCTGTTTTTGTTCCATATATAAACAAGCAATCTAATCATCCAAAACCAAAGCTTGGACATTATTTTTATAATACAATGGAATATACAAGGATAATTACTTACAGAGAAACTTACATGAAAAATTCTACATTGTTTCCGTGAGCATGAACACAAGTGCTCAAGGCACCTCACTTCTTCAATGCATAACTTTCCAATCACTTCTTTTTGAAAAACTTTTAGGCATCGAGGCAAGTTAATTTTATTGTATTTTCATTCTTTAAAAATTGTATGTTTCACCCACAACTAAACAGAAACAAAAAGGAAAAACAAAATCTACTTAGTGAAAAAAGCAAACAAGCAAAAAGAATATCAACCCCACGCTTATTGTCCCCAAGAACGGCGCCAAAAAGAGCTTGATAATCCCCAAGTGGGGAATCATCGAGCAATTCCAAAAGGTGGAGGTGATAAAGGAGTGTTGAACCCACAAGGAGCTAAAGGTAAGATCAATATTCTCTCAAGTCCCATCGCCAACGAACGATTTCACGAAACTAACGCTTGCTTCCAACTAGAAACGGAAATAAAACTATGGGTATGAAGAGGATAACTTTGTATGATATTAAGAGCTAAAATACAAAAGTAGGTGATGTTATCATTGTTTATATTAATAAATATTATAAATAGCGAGTGTGGAATAATGATGGGTCTTGGCAAATTATCCTGGGCAATTGTTAACAAGACTGGTAATCACTATTGCAATTTCATATGAGGGGAGGCAAATAACATACTTTTTCTTCTTGGATCATATGCACTTATGGTTGAACTCTAGCAAGCATCCGCAACTACTAAAGATCATTAAGGTAAAACCCAACCATAGCACTAAAGCATCAAGTCCTCTTTATTCCCATACCAACCCCCTTACCGGGTTTGTGTTTCACACCACCAACCCACTATGTTTAAAATGAACATATCGCAACACCCTACAACGGAATCCCACACGCCCGGGACACGGAGAGCACCAAGGACAGTACCAAAATAAAACATACAACTATACCAATCTAGATCATCAATCAACCCAAAGACAAAGGATATCTACTCAAAACATCATAGGATGGCAACACATCATTGGATCATAATATGTGGCATAAAGCACCATGTTCAAGTAGGAATTACAAAAAAAGGGGAGTGGACCGAAAGAGATGAGGATGGTGATGTTGATGAATACCACCGGCATGATTCCTCCCGAGCACCCGGGCCATCAAGAGAGAGGAGGAGAGGTTCTCCCCGGATTCCTCCTCCATGGCCACCCCTAGATGGGGAGAGGTTCTCCGTCCCGGGCCTAATGATCCCTCCCGGATCCTCCTCCATGGCCCCTGATGGCCTCCGGGTGCCGAGAGGGCCTAGATTGATTTCTCACAGAGGCTTGAAGCGTGGCACTCCGATCTAGGTTATTTTCCGGGGTTTCATTTATAGGAATTTTTGGGCTTATTTCACGCCGGGGTTCCGAGTCGTCCACGAGGCAGGGCCCACACCTGTGGGGTGGGATCCCCACCCTCGGGCAGCCCGGGGACTCTCGCCCAACTTTTACTCCAGGCTTTTTGTCCATAAAAATCTTCAAAATTGGCACGCAATTGACTCCCTGGTATTCCTTTTATTAAAACTCAAAACAAGGAAAAAAAACCGCACTAGGCTCTAGGTTAATAGGTTAGTCCCAAAAATCATATAAAATAGCATATAAATGCATATAAAACATCTAAGATGGAAAATAATAGCATGAATACTTATAAATTATAGATATGTTGAGACGATCACCTCTGACGCCTTTCCCGGTGTGCCGATAGGTATCCGTCCCGCTATCCCATACTTTGGCGCCGCCCCCTCAATATGGATCCTTTGGGTACGAGGGACGAGGCGATTAGTTTTCCATAACTCAAAATGGGCCTCACAACCAAGAACAGCTCAAGAAGAGGACAAAACCCGTATGCAGGATGGAGGCGGAGGAAGTTGTGCAACCATATTACCTGTGAGTCCCCAGGAAAGGGTGGATTGGAAAACGGCTCTAACAAGTAGGAAATGAAGCACCTGCTCCCACGTTGATTGGGAAATTTCCGGCCCGCCATCGGGAGGTCAATCCTGCCTTGACAGGACTAGATCCCGGGGAAGAAACCTGTTTGAAGCTTAATCCTGATCATGGATACGAACATCTTCCCAATCGCTTTTTTCGAGCCTGGGGGAGGAATAATCGGGAACGCTAATTTTGGGATGGTTTCTCCTAGCGAGTCAAGTATTTTCCGCATGGAATGGATCAGATCCAATGTTTTAAATAGATGCCTTTCTTACATGGCCGGGTTATGTGCAAAATACCCGACCTCGATCCGCCGACATGTGGAAGGTAAATGGAGGCACCGCCAAAGGGTGTGACATTAAAACACAAACCGAGAACTGGTTACTTTGAAGTAATCGAAAAGGAACCCCTTTGCAATGCCGAAGACAATCAGCGCACCAATACATTGTCATTGAAGCCTGGTTCGGGGCTACCGAGGAGTCCCGGATTATGGGTCCTCGGCCCGACTATGTAACATGGGTCGGACTAATGGGCTATGAAGATACAAGAGAAGACTTCCTCCGGTCCGGATGGGACTCTCCCTTGCATGGATGGCAAGTTGCATTCAATATGTAGATTTTCCTTTGTAAACCGACTGAAACCCTAGGCCCCTCCGTGTCTATATAAACCGGAGGGTTTAGTCCAGATAGGCAATCAAAATCATACATGCTAGACATCTAGGGTTTTGCCATTACGATCTCATGGTAGATCAACTTGTAACCTTTATTCCAAGATCAATCAGGAATTAGGTATTACCTCCATCAAGAGGGCCCGAGCCTAGGTAAACATCGGTCACCCATCTCCTGTACCATCGACCCTAGACACACAGCCGGGACCCCCAGAGATCCCGTTTTGAACCACAAGAAGCCTTGATGTTCTCTCCGGACGGAGGAGGCCATCCACTTGCCTTGAGAGCCACATAGTTGGAGGAGTTGCGAGGGGAGAACTTGGCTTGGGTTGGAGCTCAAGGATGGAAAGGCAAGAGAATGAGGCGAGGGTTGAAGAGTTGAACTCATCCACTTATATGGATGGAATATCAAGCGCCATCCTCCCTCAAGCCTTAAAACCCCTCGTTCTCGAGGGGTCATGCGAACACACGGTGGATTACCCAAATTTGTATTGATGAGAATCCGAATAAGGGACACGACCCGCCTTTGACAAGACGTGTCGGGAGCGGGTTGAAACGCAAGGCGGAGGCCCAAGAAAAAAAATGGTTCGAGATGATAGCAAGCCAAACGTGACGCCCACCGAAAGGGCTGTCGATGAATATCTTCTAAGTATTATGCTTTTATGGTTGGAAGGTTAACCTATTGCAGAGCTGGATATAGATCTCTTGTTCATTGAACGCTTTGAAATGTTGAGGAACCTGCCTTGCAAGCAAGACAGGCCTCCGGATACATCGCAAAGCCGGTTCGGGGCTAAGGAGTCCGGACGGGGTCCTCGGGCGCCCGGGCGCGAATGGGCCGACTCATGGGTTGTGAAGATACAAGATGGGAGGCTTTCCAACGTGTCCGGATGGAACTCTCCTTGGCATGGAAGGTAAGTTGGCGGGATATGAAGATTCCTTTCTATAAACCGACCAGAAACCCTAGCCCTCTCCTGTCTATATAAACCAGAGGGTTTAGTCCGAGGGCAATCATAATCATATAGGCTAGACATCTAGGGTTTAGCCACACGATCTCGAGGTAATCAACTTTGTAACCCTATACTCATCAAAGTCAATCAAGGGAAGTAGGGTATTACCTCCACTAAGAGGGCCCAAACCTGAAACATTGTGTCCCTTCCCCGTTACCTTCGATCGCTCGACGACATCGGGACCCCCACCCGAGATTTTCGGTTTTGACACCGAAGTGCCCGGCTTCCCCGACCCTTCCCCCGGACCCGGTCGAGCGGCTGGGCCGCACGCCACCAACGACCGATGCCCATCACCACACAGCGCCTTCCTCGAGCCGAGGAGGACAACACGGTGCCCGGCTTGTTTCCCACGATCCGGATGAGCCCCTTCACCAAAGGGTTCACGCTTCCCCGTGACACCCCCAAGTACAATGGGACCGCTGCGAGGACTGCTATAAATCACCACCGCCATCGATCGCGGCGGAAATCGGGGCCTGGCGCTTACACCCCGCCATGTCTAGGGTCGCCGAATGGCAATCTTTGTTACCGGGCATAACTCGGGGGTTGACTTCAGCAATCGGGGCAATTCAGCGGCACCTACGCGCCACAAACCATCCCCCAAAGTTTCCAGGGGGGAAAGGCGAGATGCTATGAATACCGAGCCGGAGCGAAGCTCTAAACATCCGCAAGAGGGTCCATGAAGTCCAAGTTATCGAGCTTTTGGAGCGTTGTCGGGATGGCACCTCTAAGCACAAGTCTTCCGCTCAGCCACCACCATGGCCACGCCGGTCATGGAGGATATACGCACGGCCGACACCGCCGGAGATCCAAGTAGTGTTGATGAAGCCCAGCATTCCGCACCACCGACCAAGCCGGCAAAGGAGAGCACCGCCCGAAAACCCGAGAACAACAAGCACAAAGGCGAGCACCAGGCCCCCCATGACAACCACCTCATCGCGTCATCACCGGTGCTGCGGGCGAGCCGGTTGCGGACGCGAATCGGCAAGACTGCATGACAACCCTTCATAAGCTTCGAGAGATGCACGCCGAAGCACCACAGCCCGAAGGCCGCCCACTTACACGATTCAAGAAGGGCCATCACCGGCCATGAGGGCAACATCCTGGGCTGCCTGCCCGGGCGCGGGAAGCCGCCCGCCCCGCCCAAACGGGCGCCATGCCAACGGTTCCCACAATGGTTACATCATCTTCACCACTTTGGTGAAAAAATATTAGTGAGGCCGCCCGCAGGAGGTGAAGCCGCCGGTGTCAAAACCGCGGATCTTGGGTAGGGGTCCCAACGCGTTTAAGGATGGTAACAGGAGGGGCACATTTTACCGGTTCTTTCCCCCTCCGAGGGGAAACCCAGTTCCCGCTTGATTGATCTTGATGATATGAGTATTACAAGAGTTGATCTACCACGATCGGAGGCCAAAAACCCTATATGATACGCTCCAACGTCTATAATTTTTATTGCTCCATGCTACTTTATCTATTGTTTTGACTATAATGGGCTTTATTTTCCACTTTTATATTACTTTGGGACTAACTTATTAACCGGAGGCCCAGCCTTTAATTGTTGTTTTTTGCCTATTTGTCCAAGAAACGGAATATCAAACGGAGTCCAAATGGAATGAAACCTTCGAACGTGATCTTCTCACCGAACGTGATCCGAGACTTGGACCTTCTCCAAGGAGTGGAGAGGTCACGAGGGTGGGGGCGCCTCCCCCTCGCCTCGGGCCCCGACGCCCACCGACGCATTCTTCCTCCTTATATACCACGCATTTCCCAACGATCGGGAGGAGCCAAAACCTAATTCCACCGGCCAGAATTCCTGATCCACGAAACCCATCTTGGGGCCTGTCCGGAGTTCACGGAGGGGGCATCCACCATGGAGGGCTTCTAATCATCACCATAGCCCATCCGATGAAGGTGAGAGATTTCAGATCTTCGGTCCATAGCTAGTAGCTAGATGGCTTTTCTCTTTTTGGATCTCAATACAATGTTCTCCCTCTTGTGGAGATCTATTCGATGTAATCTTTTTTTGGTGTTTTTGAGACCATGAATTGTGGGTTTATGATCCATTTATCTATGGAAAATATTTTATTCTTCTCAATTTTTTATGTATGATTGTTATCTTTGCAAGTCTCTTCAATTATCCGCTTGGTTTGGCCAACTAGATTGGTAGTTCTTGCAATGGAAGAAGTGCTTAGCTTTGGGTTCAATCTTTGTGTCCTTAGCTAGGTGATTTGTAAGGCACGAATTGTTGCCATCAAGGATAACAAGATGGGGTATTTATCATATTGCATGAATTTATTCCTCTACATCATGTCATCTTGCTTAAGCACCTTTTTAACTTAATACTCTAGATGCATGCGATAGCGGTCATGAGGGAGTAATAGTAGTAGATGCGAATCCCGTCTACTTGTCACGGACGTGATGCCTATATACATGATCATTCCTAGATAACCTCATAACTATGCTCAATTCCAATTGCTCAACAGAATTTGTTCACCCACCAGAATATTATGTCTTGAGAGAAGCCACTAGTGAAACCTATGGCCCCGGTCTATTCTCATCATATCAATTCCATCACATTATTTACTTGTTTGCTTTTTTCTTTTCACTTTGCATCTTTATACCAAAAAATACCAAAAATATTATTCTATCGATCTCACCTCTAAGTGACCGTGAAGGATTGACAACCCCAATCGCTTGGTTTAGTAGCTATCGCTTTGGTGGTCAGGGACTTGCCGGGCCTCCATGATTGATACCTTGTTCTCAAAACCGAGGGAAATTTAATGTGCTGATCATCCCCCTCTTCGGGAAAACCAACCAAGCTCGAGACGTAGCAAGAAGGATTTCGCCGTGCGGGAGGTCACGAAAAGTCAACATACCAAGTACCCATCACAATCCTTATCTCTCGATTAATTATTTGCCATTTGCCTTCGCTTTCCTCTCCCCACTTCACCCTTGCCGCTTTATTCGCCCCTCTTTCCCAATCTCCTCCTCCTTTTCCTTTGCCTTTTGTTTGCTCTGTTATTTGTTTGTTCGTCATGATGGCTCAAGATGTACCAAATTGTGGATTCACCAATACCAATAATAATGATTTCCTTAGCACCTTGTTCTCTTATAGTCAAATAAGGCTTTTATCAAACATTGTGATGCCTTGATGCAATTTATGAAGAAAAGCTTGAGTTGAAAATTTCTATCCTAGGAAATCCATGATGAGTGGGAAACTATTAAAATTAAAATTAAAAATTATGAGTTTATGCTTTGTGTGATTTGGGTGCTAGGTCTCAACTATTCCCAAAACTTTGTGTGATTTGCAGATTTGATTTTATGATTGTTTTAAACTTCATCTTGGATTCCACTATTAAAAAGCCAAAAAATGATGTTCTTATTGTTGCAAATAGGAATTATTGCCCGTAGATTTTATCATTCTTGATAGAGATTGCAATCCTTCATGTCCTATTATTCTTGGTAGACCTTTCTTTAGAACTTGGTAATTATTGATATGAAGGATGGAAATATTAGATTCCTTCCCTTTAAAGAAAGGCATGGAACACTTTCCTAGAAATAAAATAAAATACCATATGAATCTATCATGAGAGCACTTATGGATTGCCTACCAAAGATGGCAATACCTAGATTATCCTTGTTTTTATGCTAGCTAGGGCGTTAAACGAAGCCTTTGTTGGGAGGAAACCCAATTTTATTTTTTTTTTTTGTTTTTGCTTCTTTTAGGAAAAATAATCCATCTAGCCTTTGTTTAGATGTGGTTTTATGTTTTAATTAGTGTTTGTGCCAAGTTGAACCTATTGGATCTTCTTGGATGATAGTTATTTGATCTTGCTGTAATTTCCAGAATCTTTGTGCTCAGTGCCCGAATTGTTAAAAATCACCAGAACTTTATAAAATACTGATTCCAATTGCTTCTGATCAATAAACAAATTGAACAGGTCTTCTAATTTTGGTAGAATTTTTTGGGTTCCAGAAGTTTATGTTAGTTACAGATTACTACAGACTGTTCTGTTTTTGACAGATTCTGTTTTGCATGTGTTGTTTGCTTATTTTGATGAATCTATGAATAGTAAAATAGTTTATAATCCATAGAGAAGTTAGAATACAGTAGGTTTAACACCAATACAAATAAATAATGAGTTCATTACAGTACCTTAAAGTAGTATTTTGTTTTTCTAATGGAGCTCACGAGATTTCTATTGAGTTTTGTGTTGTGAAGTTTTCAAGTTTTCAGTGAATTCTTTGATGGATTATGGAACAAGGAGTGGAAGAGTTTAAGCTTGGGGATGCCCATGGCACCCCAAGATAATCCAAGGACACCAAAAGTCAAAGCTTGGGGATGCCCTGAAGGCATCCCCTCTTCGCCTACTTCCATCGGTAATTTACTTGAGCTATATTTTTATTCACCAACATGATATGTGTTTTGCTTGGAGCGCCTTGTATTATTTGAGTCTTTGCTTTTAGTTTACCACAATCATCCTTGCTGTACACACCTTTTGAGAGAGCCATATATGAATTGAAATTTGATAGAATACTCTATGTGCTTCACTTATATCTTTTGAGCTTGATAGTTTGCTCATAGTGCTTCACTTATATCTTTTGAGCGTGATAATTTTTGCTCTAGTGCTTCACTTAGATCTTTTAGAGCATGGTGGTGGATTTTTTTAAAGAAACTTGATCTCTCATGCTTCACTTAGATTATTTTGAGAGTCGTTAATAGCATGGTAATTTGCTTAATGTTAATATACTTGGTATTCAAGATATGTGAAACTTTCTTTTGAGTGCGTTGAATACTAAGATAAGTTTGATGCTTGATAATTGTTTTGAGATATGGAGGTGATAATATCAAAGTCGTGTAGTTGAGTAGTTGTGAATTTGAGAAATGCTTGTGTTGAAGTTGGTAAACCGTAGCATGCACATATGGTTAAAGTTGTGTAACAAATTTGAAGCATGAAGTGTACTTGGCTTGTGCATCCTTATGAGTGGCGGTCGGGACGAGCGATGGTCTTTTCCTACCAATCTATCCCCTAGGAGCATGCAGAGTACTTGATTTTGATGACTTCTAAATTTTTGCAATAAGTATATGAGTTCTTTTGACTAATGTTGAGTCCATGGATTATACGACTTTTACCTTTCCTCCATTGCTAGCCTCTTCGCACTGCATTGCCCTTTCTAAACATTGAGAGTTGCGAAACTTCGCCAAGGCATCCAAACCCCGTGATATGATACGCCTATCACACATAAACCTCTATATCTTCCTCAAAACAGCCACCATACCTACCTATTATGGCATTTCCATAGCCATTCCGAGATATATTGCCATGCAACTTTCCACCGTTCCATTCATCATTATTATGACATACATTACTTTTGTCATATTGCCATAGCATGATCATGTAGTTGACATCGTATTTGTGGCAAAGCCATCATGCATTATTTTCATACATGTCACTCTTGATTCATTGCACCATCCGGTACACCGCCGGAGGCATTCATATAGAGTCATACCTTGTTCGAAGTTTCGAGTTGTAATATTTATGTTGTAATCAATAGAAGTGTGATGATCATCAATTAGAGC
>JAHIAM010009658.1:0-12145 GCA_021605205.1 Aegilops longissima | reverse complement strand
TTGCTCATAGAGGCAAACCTTTTTGGCGTATGTTTGGATAAAGCGACCGATTACCCGTTCGCTATGGCCAAAGCCGAATCACGACGCCATCGCCTTGGATCACCGGTTTGACCAGGGCCGGTTTGTCGGGCCGATTGATTGGTGGATTTTTCAATCCGGTCGGGCTTCGGGCTGGTCAAGGGAAGGGCTGTCAATGTGCCTTTCTTCAAAGAACAAAATCGCCATCTTGCCGGGCGGATCATTGGGCGGTCTTCCGATGGCTGCTTCAAGATTTGGGGCCGTCTGTCAGGGGGCCTTTCGTCGGGATCCGACGGCCTTTTTGCTCGCCTAGGCTTGGCCCTCAAAAGGCACAACAACAAAAATGGCATATACTACACAATGATGCAAAGAAACAATATGAAAGGTATAACTTACCCAAGCACCGCTTAATGGTGGCAATGAGTGGGCAGACTCGCCAGATGAGGAGGGAAGTGACCGATAATCGGAGTCGGGGAAAGGTTGAAAACACCTTTAGGATAAGATCACAAGCAAATTAGAGATCAACGATTCCGAACCGGATGTCGTAAACCGTGGAGGTAATTACCGGTTTGGGAAGTTGGCGAAGCTTCATGTTGTTGAGTCTTCATAAGAAATTTGGGATCCAAGTAAGCAAGGGATGAGAAAATTTAATTTTACTTTGCCGACGGTTTTTAGTGAAGGCAAAGGATTTGAGTCGAGGAGAGAATAGTTACTCTACAACATCAAAGATTATGGTTTCAGATCATCCCGAAAACATCATCATTAATTAGGGCGGTGAAAAGTAAGCCAAGTGAATCAAGTTCACTCAAGGTCCGGATTACCCACATCATCCCCACACCAATCAAGATGCGGGTTTTCTCTTATGAGCAGTCTTTTGAAATTTTGGTTTTTGCCGATTGTTTTTCCGGTTTGTCCGCTTCTCCGTTTCTTTGGGCGCATTATCCAAAATGGATCACCCCGAAAAGCAGGTTGATGTTAAAATGATGCCGAAATAGCAGTAATATATTCAGAAAAAATCAAGTCTTACAGATGGGGTTTGTTGGGCAGTAGGGGAGACGTTCGGGCACGAGGTGTTCCTTATTAACATTTTCCAGCCCGTGACCCTCATCATCGGAGTTGGATATTAACGTTGGAGGGGTCGCCACACCGCCAAAGGTACTCACACATTAAACCGAGGCCGGAGAGGGCAGATGTCCATGATATCCAACAGCGCAGATCAATTTGTTTCATTGGCCATGAAGGCTCGAGCTTGGAGAGGTGAGGAGCATATTTACTTTCCTTGGGGGTTAATCTTTTGAAAAGGGTGTGTTTCGAGTCACTCCATAAAAACCGCAAAGGATTCTCATTGGTGGAAGTGTCTCCCAATAAAACCATGTTTGATTCCATTCCTTGGGGGCGGCAGTTTGACATGAGGATAAGGACCTCCTTTCTTTTTGAATCGCCACCCACCCTTGGTTGGGCCCGAATTCAGCGGGGTTTAAGGAAGCCTCAAACAGTTCAACCGTAGGTTCTTCTTGAAAGTATGCCTCAAGAGCACTTGGAAGTGACAATATTTAAGAATGCCCGGGATTTTGGATGGAGTTGAAAATTGCTAACACATCCCTAAAAATTTTGAACCGGGGATTGAAACCCCGGCTAGGTGATTCCAGAAAACTACAACCTCCCTTCTTGAGGGTGGGGGACATTCTTGCCGGAACCCTCCAATGGATAGTATTTTACCGCTTAAAGCCCACCAGACCAGATTGTTTAATTGAGTTTCGTGACACGGAAGGAGCCCATTGCACTCATATACTTGTTTGGCCATCTACAAAAAATATAAATCCGTTCAAGAAATGTGGGACAAAGAGAGGACCGTTACAATGCTAAATCGGAGGCAAATACATCTAAACCGGAGTTCTATGAAGCGAGGTTCGTTAAGGAGTTCCGCGTTCAACAAGGGGACTAATGGTGTATAGTTTATCTAATTTTTTCTATGTTAAGTTAAACCACCGGTCTAAGGTCTAAATATTGAAAACAATTGAGGTTGGAACGCTAAGTGCAAACAGGTTTCGAAGATTTCTATAAACGAACGATCCGCCGATCAGAAAGAAGAAAATATCCAAAAGGAATATATGAGCGGGCAATGAGGGAGATGATGCAGATCTATGGACGGGCACAAGACTAAAAAGGGATGCTAAAACTACTACTAATCGAGCAAGGTGTCACAATCTATCCAGAGTCCGTATGAGCATGAACAGCATGGAGCATGGCAAGAACAAGAAACCCTAGAATGGATCTAGGTCAAGGGGAACCGAGGACCTACCGAGTTGAGGAGATGCGAAGAGTTCCCCCGGATTCAGGTTGATGCAGCGCTCAAGACGGGCAGGGTCGACGGGCGGCGGAGCTCCGAGGCACGCGGAGGAAGACGAAGAGAAAGGGAAAGAGGGGAGAAAAGGAATGACCTGGGTCCTATTTATAAGGCAAGATACCGTGTCGCACGGAATCAAGGAACCAAGTCAGGGCGAGCTTCGCCGATTATTGGGATCTAAAACAAAGAAGATATCGTGAATGCTATCTTTATGGGGACGCTGCCTTAACAAAGAACCGAGAAGGTGACATCAAACGGTTCAACGATTTCAAAAGGTATTTGAAGAAAGGTTTTTTTGGGATTGAATGAACCTGTTCAAATCAACGGGCCTAATGTTAGATTTTACTATCGAGCAAACCGCCTATCCGGCCGGGTTAACTTCATTAGTAGTTCAACGTGTAAAAGCCCAAGAGGCATGAAAGTAAGGGCCCAAACGAGTCGGTTTAGAACTGGTAAACCGCTTGGTATGTAAACTTGTATTGTGTTAGGAATAGAGAGAACCAACCCGGATACTTAATATGAACCGGAGGTTGGGACTTCAACCGACGGGCCCACCGTATATAAGGGGATGACCCGGCGGTTCAAGGGGCATAAAACAACTCGAGGCCTAGGGCGGCTTATTTGTCCCTAGTCATTGAGACCACATCAATCCCATCACAACTAGAGTAGGCTTTACCCATCGGGGAACTAGTATAACTCTTGTGTCTTTGGCCCCCGCTTAACCCCTTGTTAACTCAGGCGATGGCTCCACACTAAGTCCTTTCATGAGGACATCTGCCGGAAAAACCAACAAACAGGGTCGCTCCAGCCGGGGAGCCCTGCGACAAAGGGACGCCATGGTCGCGCGACCCCCCGGCCGCCCATGCTGCAGAAAGTTGGGAGTTCGTTTTCGGGGAGGATCCGCCGCAACTAGCTTCGCCCCGGCTTTTGCCGACGAGCTGCCGCCCCGCCGGGGGCCGCTGCAAAGGTTTATGCAGCGGGCTTGGGTTGTGGTCGAGGTCTGGGCAACATATCGCCCGCTGTTGAAGACGTCCCAAACCCTTTCGGGCAGCGTAACCCTCCTTTTGGCACGACGGCGGGGAGACCCCACGTGAGGGTGGGGAGGATGGTCGCCCCGGGGTGCTGCCCGAGGTGAATGACGGCGGAGGTGCTCGGCCGGCGATGGTCATGAAGGGCGAGGGCGAGCCCACCGCGGTTTTCTGCCCACTCCACGGGGCTTTTTCCTGCGCTCCAAAGGCGGTACAACCAGCCGCGCCGCTTCCGGGGTTGGTCGTTTGCCGCCGGCCCATGAAGGCGAGGAGGCACTAAAAAAATACACTTCCATGATGATACGGTTTGTCACAAGAGGTCGCTTTTTTGTCATGCATGTACATCCATGACGCATTTTATGAGAGAATCAAGATATATACCGTTGGGCTAGAAGTGTTCCATGACATTACCAAAATTATCATCACGGAACCATTCCGACGATAAATCGGGTCACGTGCCAAGGGTGACCGACACGGGCATCCACCGTAATGAACGCCGGTACCGTCGGTTTTGATCCGATAACCACACCCCGACCAATGGGATTTTCCACGGTAAAATCATCATTGGTCGAGGAAACACGGGTTCCTCATCCGGGACAGTCATCCACTATTGGACGTAAGCCTGATGGAATGGCACGACCCAACAGAGGCCCATTCCCGGAAAAGGCCGCCCGCTTGACTTGGTCAAAAGGTGGCGGGCCCCATGGAAAGCCCGTTAACGGGCTTGTTCGAATAGCCCATTTACAGCCCGCTAACCCAAGGCTCACCCCTTATCCGAATTAGGCCCAAAGAGGCTATCGGGCCATCCAATATGATTCCAGCCCGTTACCGCCCATGTATGGCCCATGACGCTTTTCGCCATTGAGGCCCTATGTAACCTTTGGCCTATTAATGGCCCGTGAAACTAGCCCCATGAAAAGGTATCACTTTACACCCATTAACCCGGCAAAACCGCCCGTAATGAACAAAGGTATCACTTTATACCCATTAAGGGCCTATTCGGGGCCTCAGCCCATGTTATTTTCGCCTTAAAGCCCATTTATTCTTGGCTCATTTCAAAGATTCGCTTACTTACGGCCCCATCGCATTTTCGCCCACCCACCTGCGGGTTACATCGCCCGCTTTGGTCCGCTGAAAGCTATCTTAAAGATCATCAACACGGCCTATTAATGATGGCCGTTATTTAGCCGTGATAAGGCCCATTGATGATATGGCCCAGAAGGCCCATTGTTTCTACCCCGTAGAAGGCCCATTGTTTCTATGGCCCGAGAAGGCCCATCGCTTTTACCAACAGGGAGGCCCAATGTCACAAAAATATTAGCCCATGGTTATTGTGGCCTAGTTTTAAAATAGGTTATTGCAGCCACTAGCAAACCGGAAAAGAACTGCACGACTACAAGCAAACAAATAAACAAGACAACAAGGAAATAAATAAGCAAGCACTTATGCTAGGCTATCACCTTATTACATATTACATCCATCGGGCATCAAAGCCACCAAAGCAAATATAGGGAACAAAGCAATATCATATACAAAGTTGTCAAAGTTAACAACGCAAATAAACGCAAGAAAAAACCGTAACGAACCACCTTAAGAAGATCTCAAGAACAATATCCTGGGTACCCATAATGTCCAAGATGCTTAAAGCTTATTAACTTTTCTTGTTTCGCTTAAATCCTCCAAAGACTTGTCGTAACGTAAAATATGCATCTAATTCCGCAGGACTTCTCAGCCTTCCTTCCATCGAGCACATCCGATCGATGTCTTTCAACTTGAAGTTGAGACTCAAGAAGACGAACGATTCAGCACAGTTCAAGAGCTTTGCCCCAGAGTGGCCAAGAACTCCTAACACTACATCAAGAAGACTTTTGTTCCCAGTCGCCAAGATAGTTTTTATCGCTTTCTTGGAGACCAACAGGATGTCTCCTATCTTGAACCTTATCCCATTACTTCCTTTACCATTGATAACGCGGATCGTTTCTCCAAATTTTGTCCGATTCTAAAAGAGAAACAAGGAACAACACATGTTTATTTTAGATATGAAACTCATTTTGTAAATGAGTTCAAGAGTAAAGTGGAGGATAACAGATGAAACAAACATATATCTATGTACCATGGTCACTTTATGGTCTATATCATTCTAATTTTTTGCCAAATCAAGATAGAGACAACCAAATAATATTTGTTCAAGACAAAGCGAATAGATGAATATAAGTGTGGGTAACTATAGAGCAATAACAACACTTGTAATGTGCATGACATGAGAACATAATGTTTATTCAATTGAAACTAAATCAACATAGAAAGGTTACAATAGCAAACCGCAAAGAAACAGTTTAAAACATACCGGTAACATTGGAGTTTCAATTCCATCCTTCAAATTTGAAAATAGTTGGTATGAGTAAATACAAGAATGCAAGAGCAAAGGAGTATGAACCATAGCTAGTAACCCGACCTGGAAAAATCTTTTCTCCTTGGCTGAGTTGGGATTCGGAGTGGTGGTCCTGTTTTGGGCACCGCAGTTCCCTTACTAACCGCCGTGTTTGGGTGCTCTTGGTGGAGACGTGTTGTGTCAATCAAAGGGTTACTATCCGCCGGGTTGGGGTTAGAAGGTGTAGCTGGTTTACCCAATAGGGGTACAACGGAGAGTCTTTATGTGTGGATCTGGTCCTTGGGCAAGTACAACCGTGGTTCTATCTATCAACGTAGCACTATCTTTTTCAAGACGTTTTTCCCTTAGATACCCATCACGCCTCCAATTCAAATGGCGATAAACAAGAAAAGTAATTGAAAGACATTGTATGATAGAAAAATGGATAGTGGGGAATAAAAAGGGCATGAAATATTCATATTTATGTTGTCTAACCAAACAGATAGCATGACACAATTTCACATATATGATGGCTAACTAAACAGATACTGACACAATTTCACATTATGATGGCTAAATAAAAGATGGAAAGACATAGTTCAAAATATGAGACTATGTAAACAGGATAACATGACATAACTATATAATGTGTTTATTAAATAGGTTGGCATGCCATAATTCACATACATTCATGGATAGAATGCCATAATTCTAAATATGATGACCGAAACACTAAACATGATGAGATGATATAACTATATGATGTCTTTATTAAATGGGTTGCCATGCCATAATTCAGATAGATGATGTTATGTACTATGTAAACATGATGGCATGATATAATTAAATATATGATTTATATAGTAAGAAGTAGATGGCAATCCATATGATGTAAAAACTAAGCAATGCAAGACAACATGCATGACATGGGTAATATAACCTCCAAGTTTGAGCATAGACCTTGGGGGAAATAGGACTGGTCATCCCTCCAATCCTCCTTAAGGAGCTCTCTCAGAATCAAGAAGATGTCTCTAAGGTAGCATTGTCGCCTCAATACCTTGTTTTCACTCTAGATACTTCCATCACCGCTCAAATGGCTGATGCAAGAAGAGTAGTTGAATATACAAACGCTTGTTTATAAATGGAACACTAATACAAAAAATGATAGCATGATATAATTCACATACATGATGATTGGCTAAACAGCATGGCATTGCATAATTACATATATAATGCCTTTGCAACAAAATAGCATTGTATAATTCACATATATAATGTCTTGCAACAAGATGGCAATGCATAATTCACATATATGGTAATTAGACACCTAAAGGTGGCATTCACACAAAGCATGTCTAAACTAATCAAATGACATAGCAATGCGAGACACCATATGCACGATATGAGCAACATAAACCTGCCAAGTTAGAGCATACACCTGGGGAATAGGACCGTCATCTGCTCTAATCCTCCTCCGAGGAGCTATCCGTAACCAGCGAGATATGCGCTTCGCCGATACAATAGTCTGCTATGAAGACCTTGTTTCACTCCGAATTTGCCATCACCGTGTCAAATGGCTGATGCACATGAAGCGCTTGAATGTACTAACATTGTTGAACAAATGTAATATGTAACAAAAAAGGTGGCCTGATATAATTTACATATAAGATGACTGCAAGCAGGATGGATTGCAAAATTCACATATATGAGCCTGGCTAAACAAGATGTCGCTGCATAATTCACATAAACGATGAATAAACTAAATGATGGCATTCACACAAAGGATGCCTAAACTAAGGATGACATATTTGATGTATAAAGTAAATGCAAGACACCATATGCATGATATAACCAACATCAAGATGCCAAGTTAGAGCGAAGACCTTCAGGGGTAAATAGGAGTTGTCTTCCTTCCTAATCCCCTCAAAAGATATCTTCCCTCGACACAATCTGAAATGCGTGGAGGGGGGGGCCTTGCGCCTACCATGGAGCAACGCTCATGAAATTTTATTGCCACGCAAGGCTCGCCTCTTTTGCTCTACATGTTCAGTTCCATTGTTTACAATAACCGCCATGCATAGGAATAAAACATAGTGAGATTATGTAAGGAGTGCATGCAGAAATCCGAGTGATGGAGAAACTGGGATAGACCCAAAACCAATAATAGCACGCAGATAATGGCTTCGTTAAAAAATACAGATAATGGCTTTTACTGCTTGTTTCCCACCCAACATGAAACTCATAGTAGACACCGAGATTAACCAGATAGTAGATAGATACTATTGATAGCGGCCCCGATATGTACCCCACAACCATTTAAAAACTCAAGTTTGACCATTAGTTTGGAGCTGACTCGTAGTCTAATCGGTGAACATGATGATAAAGTAGCATGTAATATTGCGATGCATAACGAAGCGACACGAAAGAGTGCGACCTCTTTGGACCCGAGTCCCCGAGGTCATCTGCCGGTTGATGATGGTAATGCAGTTTTCATGCTCCGGGGAAGAAGATCTCGAGGCGGCGAAAGACCCGAGGCGGATCCCTCAGTGCCGGACCCTTCGTGTTGGAGCCTGAGCTGGGTGGACGACGAGAGCAGGAGCGGACAAACCACGAAGGTTTTTTGACCAACTATCCGTAAGAAAGTAATTTGTAAGGGCTCGCTTTGAATTGGAGGATCCAACAATGCAGGATAGGAAATAGACAGAATAGGATAGGAATGCACATGCAAAACAGAGAATTTAAAAACACAAGATTTTCGCCAACTGGTGTTTGATTCACAACAATTGAAGATCACAGGATGCAAAGAAGCATGGTGAGATTAAGTCAAACACAAGAAAAGTATGGTTATAATGCTATTATGCTACTATCTCTTAGTCTTGTGCTTCATGAATAGGAATTTGAAAAGGAGGACAAGTGAAAATTAAAATTCCAGTTTTTTTTCAAGGAGACACTAAAGAACAAATCCATGTGTTAGTGGACATATAATATATATATATATATATATAAAAAATTAATAAAAAGAGATGCAACAAGTGTAAACCTCTTTGGCCATGTCGATCTCAAATTGGGTTGGTGTGAGGATGTCCGCTGACTTTGGCCGGAGGAGGGAAGAAGATCTTAGGCCCCCGGAGATGGAGCCCGGGTACTCCCGTGATGGAGGGTTTCCTTGAGCAGCTCCGTGAGTTGTAACGCCGGGTAAGGGACAAGAGAGACAACGAACAAGTTAACCGAGGGAATTCTAATAGCACTCCAATACATGACGAAAATACATAACCACAAAGTGCGATGTAAAATACATCAGCCGCCATCCTGAACTTAACCGTAAACGAACTTAACTAAACGAACTTAACCGTCAAACTGAATTTCTGCAAACTAATTTTCTATCGAAACGAACCACTAGCAAGGTGAGGCTAAGTCGGTCGACCGATTTTTTCATTCGGTCCCGATTTTGCAGCCTGGATACGAAATCAAGGGCCCCGGTTCATCTTCAACCTCCACCTCGAGCCGCCACCACCAGCCAAACAAAGTCCCCCCACGGCCGGCGGGAGCCCCGCCGCCTAAAAACACTCGCCACCGCCGGTCCGCCCGCCCCCATCCCCTAGCCCCCCGCCGAAGCCCCGATCCCCACCCATTTCCACAATGCCCCCCACCGGCCCCACCGCCCCATCCCAACCCTAAGATAGATAGTGGGTTTCCCCCAGCCCCTCCCCGCCTCGGGTTCTTCCTTCACCTGAGCCCACCCTTGAAAATGAATGACCCAAAAGTCGATTTATGATCAATTGTAGCAATCGAGCAGACCAAGAAGAGCAAGAGAGGGAGAAGGCAATAGCAAGAGCGTAAGGGGGACAGAGCAAGAGCAGAGAGCAAGGGAAGGAGAGCTAAAGCAGCAGAGCCCATGGGGCGCCGCCGAGGGAGGACGCTGGGAGGAAGGGCGAGGCGCCGGTCAACTCGGGACGAGGCGCAACCGGGAGATCGAATCAAGAAGAAAATGGCCGATTAGTGTACAACCTCTTTGGTGGCGCCGATTAGGCCGCACTTCATCCGAGGAAACGGTGATGATGATGTCTTCCTGGGGAGGTGAAGACGGGGTGGGAATGGAGGGCGCGAAGACGAGGGGAACGCCGGGAGCTCCTTGGAGGTGGAGGACGGGTGGCTGAACCGGGACGATGAGATCACGAGATCCTCATCCGGGACGGGGATGAGGGACGCCGAGGTGTTGGGACGACGCTGGGGAAGAGGTCCGCTGGGGCGGACGAAGGTGGGGTTTCGCAGGTTTTCGCCCTTTCTGTAAATGGGTGGGCGGATGGGATGGCAGGGGAACCATGGCTTAGAGACGCCTTTGGGCCAAAGTTAAAAGTACCCCCACCGATTTGAGGCGTTCCGTTCGGGTACCACGGCATTTCGCGGTCGGGATTTCACAGAGGTGGGAGTTTTCACGCCAATTTGAATAGCAAGGCGGTTAGATGGAGGGAGTTGTTTGAGCACAACGAGACAAAATATATCTTAAATATTTCGGCAAAAGGGCGGTTGAAATTTTGACAAGCCTAATGTAATGTACAAATCAAACTAAAATGTCATTCAAAACTTTGAATTCATGTTATGTTCAATTAAAATATTTGCTACCGGTATAATGCATGCAACCTACTACTCAAATGAACGCTTTAGTGCATTCCAAACGATATACTACCGCTCAATATGAACTAAATTTGAATAAGATCTAAAGAATGATTGTTGTGAAGTCAAAGCATTTGAATTTGTTTCTTGTTTTAATAAGATCTACAATCATCATTATTGTCAAGTTAAACCATCGCTTTGTATTATCTTCACAAGACACCAAGATTAGTCTGGTTACATATGAACTATGTGTACTATATGAACTCAACCAGATTTTTGAATCCACTTTATTTTGATTTCAAATCACATTACATTTCTAGCTCTAGCTAGATCTTCCAATTTAAACCATGTCTCATATGTATAATGTGTTTATCACATTATGTATGGTGCCCCCCTCACGCCTACAAGTATTTAGATGTGAGTTGCAAACACCACACATTACCAAAATTCAAATAAAATGTGAGAATGTTTATATATAGTATTGTTTAGATTGTCGATATTTAGTTGTAAGCTGCAAACCCACACATTATCACAAATTTAAATAAAATGTGGATTGTTTGATGTATAGTATGGTTTAGATTTTTCGCATTTAGTCGGAGTTGCAAACGCCATGCATTATCACAATTATAACATGTGCAAACACGGTATCACCGCTTATTCATGCATGCAATGTTTAAAACACTATGATCTCCTATTCAAATATATGAATCCGCCATATCAAATTATGATCTTTGTTAGTCTCACACCCACACAATCCTCTAACCTTTGTAGCTACCCAACTTTCTCTCGCATGCACACCCCCCCCCCCCCCTCCCCGGCATTCTATCCACCGGAACATTCATTTTTTCTTTAGGTCGTCTCCCAAGTCTCCACAACTCCTTTCCGACACAAACCGATCGATAAACCTCCAACATGCCTTTACAAAATAACACACCTTCAATCTCCTCCTTTATGTGTCCTGCCTCTGTTCTCATAGGCAACACGTAAACCTCGCCTTTTTTCATCGATCTCACAACCGCATCCTCCCCCTATCTAGCTAGTAGTTGGGCCTCTTGCACCACCTCCTAGCTCCATTCTTCGTCATCCATCTCCGGGCCTTATTTGCCTCAAAAATGGACGACACCGACCCATCTCTCGCTATACATATAGCCGCTAGGTCCTTATAACTGCTTTTACCCACACGCCGATCGATCTACCTCATTAGTTGTGTTCTCCTTCCTCCATTAAACAACAATTGATCTACCGATCTAGTTAGGTTTGCTTACCAAACACATGGTTCCCTTCATCATCCATGGATGCATCCCAAGATCTATCATGCAGCACACAAAAAACACATCCCCACTCTTATTATAACATTGCGCCCACCCCGCTTGTCTAGTAGGCCTCCCAACATCTCCAGAAGCAACTCCATCACCCATCCAGACTCTACCCCTCCCTCCCTCCTCCCTCTCCCTCTCTCTCTGTCCCATCATATTTCCGCCCTTAGTTATGTATGGATGTCCACCATCTCCCTCAAGACATAGCTGGGTCTCCTTCTCAACACATATACGAAGTCGTCACCTATATTAGGCCTTGCCAACCCCTCCCCCACCCTCCCCCCCACACACACCGAACATCAAGCGCTTAGTCATGTCTCCCCGCCACACACAAACTTGACATGTGCCTCTAACGCGGGCCCGCCCATATCTTGACTTGCACACACAATTTCGATGGCTCCTTTCATCGATCTCGCACCCACCCACTTGATCCTCTTCGACCCTTCATCGA
>JAHIAM010009657.1:0-10956 GCA_021605205.1 Aegilops longissima | reverse complement strand
GACAAGACCAAGACGCTTCGTCCCCTGATAGAGGCAAAAGGTGTCCGATGTTTCGATGAGATGGTGGCTTCGTTTACGTGGAGCGACCTTGGCGATCCGACTCCGGGCGAGGCGTGCTTAACAATTAAACCAACTTGGGGTTATTGACCCCGGGAACCGATCAACGACCACGGGGCCTGTTTCCTGCGAGCAACGAAGAACAAGCAAGACTGAGTTGCAATCTGGATATTGCGAATATAAGATGGCTTTATTGATCAAGGTGGGGTTCGCACCTTTATGAGTGTTGAACACAAGCAAATGGAAGTTGCAGCTATGGAACTTTTAATCTAAAAAACCCAAGGTCTAGCGGTGCCCTAAGGGCTGTATATATGGAGGAAGGGAAATTTCGTGGCCCTTGGTGGAGGGTCGAAATCAACTAATCTTGTTTCCCCACATCGGACTCTAAAACAGCCTATACTTAAGTATTTCGAAATTACATGGGCTGGCCCCTAATAAGGGAGCACCTAGAATAGCCTCGGGCGACATTTAAAGTGCATCTTGTATATTTCGTCAAGGCTTCATACCATTATGGTGGCTTAAAGTCCGTCATCTTGTAACTCGTTCTTGTTCCCCTTAATGGCATTATCTCCATGCTTGTTCTTGCTCAATGTCCATCCTTCTCCAAGCTAGGGCCTTCATTTTAAGCAAAACAAATGTATCCAATTTAAGCAGCATCATATTCTCAGAACATTAGAATCATTACCAAAAAAAGACGATAATTTAATTGGCCGGGAGCTCTAGTAATTGGTCCGATTATTGTGATGGGGCTGTGGGTGTAACAATGGTTTGATGTCCTCATCATCCTCCCTTCTTGAAATGAAGGGTCCTCGTGAGCTCATATTCCTCCCAAATAAGGCTTCAAATCTGCAATGTTAAAGTGGGACTAACCCCAAAATCTCGGGAACTCAAGTTTATATGCATTATCATTTATTTTCTCTAACACCTTAAATGGACCATCACCGTGGCATTAGCTTTGATTTGCCAAATTGGAAACCTATCCTTACAAAATGTAACCAAACAAGATCTCCGGTGCAAAGACAACATGTTTTCTACCCTTATCTCCACAAGTTTATATTTAGCATTCATCGCTCAATGTTTTCCTTAGTTATCTCATGCATTTTAAAATCAATTCAAACGTTCTTTAGCATCAAAATTAACCTTCTCGAAGATGGAAGGGCAACAAATCAATAGGTGCCGGTGGAAGCCATACACAATTTCAAAAGGGCACATCTTAGTTGTAGAATGCAATGAGCGATTATAAGCAAATTCAATATGAGCAAGCATTCTTCCCCATTTTCTTATTATTCTTCAAAACAGCCCTAAGCATAGTAGACAATGTTCTATTGCTACGGTTTATCCATCGTTTGGGGGTGACAAGTAGTACTAAAAGCAGTTTAGTCCCCAACAGCCCATAAACATCTCAAAAGTGGCTAAGAAATTTAGTATCACGATCTGAAACAATAGTATTTGGCACACCATCAGCGAATAATTTCACGAAAGAACAAATCAGCAACATTAACATCATCGCTTTTATGACATGGTATAAAGTGTGCCATTTTGAGAATCTATCCCGACAACAAATATTATCCCTCCCTTCTTTGTTAGGTAAACCTAAAACAAAGTCCATAGATATATCCTCCCAAGGAACACTACCGAGCAAGGTATATAAACCATGAGGATTGAGTGGACTTAGCTTTTGACATGTAATCGCGACAACAAGCGCTCAACATCCGTCTCATCTTTGGCCAAAAAAATGTGTAGCAAGTATATCCTCCGTCTTCTTGGCGAAAGTGTCCATTAATCCTCCTCCATCGCCTCCTGCAACAACAAAAAGGGAAAGGCTAGCGAAATGCATAGCTTGTTAACCGGAACACAAAACCATCATTAATCAACTTTTCCATGTTCTTCCTTCTTTACAATTCTCATTACATCTTTAAAATCAGCATCATGAATATTGATCTTTGATGGTCTCCAAACCAAATATTTTGAAGTCAAGTTGTGAAAGCATAGTATAGCGGCAGACAAAGCAAATAAAACCCTTCTTGTGTTTAATGACATAAGGAAAGTCTCAATAATTCAACCCATTTAGCATGTCTGATTAGTTTAGCTTGACTTTTAATATGTTTCAAAGATTCATGATCGGAATGTATAACAAATTTTTGGGCCATAAAAATGTTGCCATGTCTCTAAAGTCCGAACAAGAGCATATAATTCTTTGTCATAAGTAGAATAGTTCAGACTAGGCCCTCAATTTTTGAAAAATATCAAAGGTTTGCCATCTTGTAATAACACCTCTAATCCAATTCCACTAGCATCACATTCAAGCTCAAAAGTCTTAAAAGTCGGGAAGTTGGAGTAAAGGGCATGTCAACTTATCTTTCAATCCGTGGAAGCTTCTTTTGCGGTACCCCAAACAAAAGCCATCCTTCTTTGTGCTAATTTAGAGGTGCACAATGGTGCTAAAGTCTCTCCGGCCTATAGAAACCAGCGAGTCAAGAAAACTCCTCACTTGTGTGAGTTTTGGGCTCGGCCAACTCTCAATACTTCAATCTTGGCTTTATCAACTTCAATTCCTGTGGAGTAACAACAAGAAAAAAGATTGTCGGTTCAAAGGTGCACTTCCCAAGGTTACCAAACAAGCGTGCATCCGTGAGCATTAAAAACAACCGTAAATGTTCCAAATGTTCTTCCAAAGATTTGCTATAAATCGTATATCATCAAAGTAAACTACACAAATCCCAATGAAACACGTAAAACTTGTTCATTAATCTCATGAAAGTACTAGGTGCATTAGTTAACCCAAAAGGCATGACTAACCCTCATAAATCCAAACTTAGTTTTAAATGCTGTTTTCCATTCATCTCCCAATTTCATAAATTTGATGGTATCCCCATAAATCAACTTTGGAGAATATTGTAAACCCACTCAATTCATCAAGCATATCATCTAGCCTAGGAATAGGATGGCGATAACGAATAGTAATATTATTAATGCCTCTAAATCAACACAATGATGTACCATCCTTTTTAGGCACTATATAATAGGAACAGCACAAGGACTAAGAGATTCGTATATAACCTTTGTGAAGCTCCTGCTTGCGCATAATCTCCTTCATCTCCTCTGGATTGTGGGTATGGTGCCGGGTTGGGTAGCGATGCGGAATTAAGTCAATTTGATGCTCAATCCCTCGAATAGGTGGTAATCCGGTGACGTCTTGTGGGAAGGCGTCGGAACTCCAAAATGTTGTAGACGGGGGCAAAGGGAAAACCGTCCTCGAATGAAAATAATGCCTCTTTGCACACAAAAGCATAGCAAACAGATTTCTAGAATCTAGCTCATCAATATCAGTTTGGTGGCAAATAAACATACTTTTGTTTAATTTAAGAACATTAGATGGTTTATTATTAGGCTTCATTTGTTGCTCAAATTCTTTTCCACAATCTGATTTTCCTTTTTTTTCCTGTTTTGCTTTATTAGCTCTATTAATATCATCTTTCAAAATGGAATCAGGTCATAGGAAGCAAAGTAATTTTTTATCCTTGTGAACAAAATATCTTGATTGTTTCTACCATGGTGTACAAATTTTATCAAATTGCCATGGTCTAAAGTAATAAGGAACATGCTTGCATAGGTACCACATCACAATCAACATAATCAGCATATGTAGAGATACTAAAATACACACGATTTTTACCTTAACCTTGCCTGTTGGAACCATTGGATGTAGTAAGGATGTGGATGTGGTCTTGTGGTGAGAAAACTTCTCCACCATATCCATGCTACCAAGTTGTTGCAGCTCCCTCCATCTATGATGGCGAATAAACGTTCCTTCACAACTCCTTTTATGGAACAAGTTATGCCTCTGATTTTGCTCAGCTTGTTAACCCACCTCAAAACCGTTGAGCAACTAAACATTCATTTCGGATCTTGACAGCCATTATTGCGTCTGGATCAGAATCATCTCCACCGTGTTCTTCATTTAATAAGGCCAAATTCTCTTCATCATAGTCACTGACTCTACCCACCATCCTCGTGCAATCATCACCGCGGAGATGTGCATTCTCTAAAATGTCCTCTTCCCTTAAAGCGACAAATAATATCACTTGTGTGCCTGTTGGCCCATGGAAGAAGAAGAGCTTGTGACCCAGGGTGTACTCTTGGCGGATAGTGGTGGTTGGCCTTTCTTGTATCCGGTTGGAGGTGGCACCGATGGAGGTGCGGTGTAGTAGAGGGGAAGTAGATGATGCCGTGGTGTCCATGATGAAGGTCGACCTGCAAAAAGTTAGTCCGGCCAAGGCACCGATCCGCACTTCACGTTCACTTTACAAGCAAGATGGAATAATTATTTATTATTCCTTTAGTCTAGAATGGTCGAATCTCTCTATTTAATCCACCGAAGCGTGCAAGCATGCTTCATTCTCCTCAACAATACCAATCTAATCAAGCAGGTTTGTAATTCGATAATTTCTTCTACGAATTTTTCCTTGTCTTAAAGGTGCAATTTTGAAGTAATTCCGTTGATAATATGGTGGAACCGTGCATAAGCAGTTTTCAAAGGCCCAAGTAGCTGGAGCAGGATATAATCTACAATGTTAGACCACCAAACACATCAAAAGCTAGTGAAAGCCAAAACAAGGAACCGTCTCTCCTCGGGATATTGTAAACATGTAAATGTTGTTTTTCTAACTCCCAAGTAAGAATATATGGAACATATCTACCCTCAAATGGTGGAATATTCAATTTCAGTTTAGGGAGATGGTCATGATCTTGTACTGAAGGGGGAACATTATTTTTGCATGTGGGCGACACGGTGGTTGTGGTCTTTGGTGGTTGCCGTGGTTCGATGTTGATCAACCTCATCCTCTAAGCTCTCCATAATCATCCTCCCCACCGTGGCGAGAACCCGAAGTATCAACGCACCGCGCGGCTGAAGAGGACACGGGAAGCTCGGCGGAGGGCTGTTTGCGATGTGGAGGTAGTCCATGTTGTTGTAGTAGATCGTTAGATGCAGCCGGTGGTGGTGGTGGTAGGGCAGAATTCATTAAACTTGTTATCGAGCTTTGTTTGGCCTTCTCAATGCCATCTATCTTCTCCATGGCCTCTTCAAATCTATTTAGCAAAATCCACCCCACTCATCATTTGTTGAAACTTATCATGTAGCGCTTTGTTTGTCATTTCTCGGTCGTCTAAATAAACTGATCCTGCCAGGTTAGGCCAATAAAACACACAAGAATATGATTGACGGACTACTAGGAAGGGTGGTGGTGGTGTGGTGGGATCCAAATCCTCAAGCAAATCTCAAATTTTCAGTTCTTACCCGCGGGTGATGGCAACGATGTAGTCAAAACTCTCAAAGCTTGGATAGGCGATTACGGGAGAGTCAAATGGCGATGTAGATGTATGTGGGCTGGGAAGGCTTATAATATGGTACAAAAAGGTGCAATAATCAATTCGGAGATGCAAAGTTGAATAAGCGCTCCCAATCTTTCTGGTCCTAGGCTGAACCGTGCTAGAGGCGAGCCTAGAACACTAACAAAATCCGTTGCCGGGAAACAACGGAAAAACACACTCTGGAATAATTTTTTTTGCTCTTTTTTTTGCTCTCTTTTTTTTTTTGAAAAAATCACTATAATGGCGAGTGTCTCAAAACTCTTCCAGGTCAAACGGGGATGGGCCGAAATTTTTTACCAAATTTTTTTATTTGCGGACCCAAAATGAAGCGGGTCAAAAAACTTTCTATAATGGCGTCTCAATCGGAAACACCTAAAATAGGATAGCGGAAAATTTTTTTGACAAGTGCTTTTGGAAAATTTTGGGCCTAAACAGGTGGTTTAAACCTACTCGGGGAAAACCAAATCGAAACTAGATGGATCTGAAAATAAACCTAATATGAGAAGAACTTCGGATTGGTAGTGGATATATGGTGGTGATATTGGCCGGGGTGGTGGTATATGGTAGCGGTGGTGGTTATGGATATGGATTAGGCCCGGTGGCGGATAAGCAATGGTGGTAGATGGCAAGGGCGATGAGGATGGTCGTGGGCGTGACAACTTATGATCAATTCGAAACTCTAAAGACTAGACTCTAAGACCGCAACGACCGGCGTGCAACAAAATTCCAAACAAAAACCCAAAAAGATTAGCAAAGGCTCAGTTGGTTGGGATATGATGAACTAACCCTATATTTTTTTTTGGCTTTTTTTGGACTTTAGGTATGAAGAACGATTCGATCAATCTCGAAAAGTAAAAATCTCACGGAACCGAAAATCTGATACCACTTGATAGAGGAAAGGTGTCGATGTTTGATGAGATGGTGGCTATCGTTTACGTGGGGTCGATTGGGATCCACTCTGAGTCCGACGTCGGGAATCGCTAAACCAACTTCAGGTTATTGACCCGCCGCCGATCAACGACCACGGGGCTGTTTCCTCGAGCAACGAAGAACAAGCAAGATCGAATTCAATCTGGATATTCGAATATAAGATAACTTTATTGATCGGGTGGGGTTACTTGGCCCTTTTGGTCGTTGAACACAAATAAATCGGAAGTTGCAGCTATGGCGAACTTTTAATCTAAACAAAACCCAAGGTCTATGAAGGGTTATATGGAGGAAGGAAATTTCGTGGCCCTTGGTGGAGGTCGAAATCAACCCTAACTCTTGTTCCCCACACATCGGACTCTAAAACAGCCTTTACTTAAGTATTTCGAAATTAAATGGGCTGGCCCACTAATAAGGTGATTGAGCACCTAGAATAGCCTCGGGGACGACATTTATGAAGTAGCATCTTGTATATTTCGTCCAAGGCTTCATGCACCCATTATGGTGGCTTCAAAGTCCTGAAATCATCACTGTAACTCCGTTCTTGTTCCCCTTGCATGGCATTATCTCCATGCTTGTTCTTGCTCAATGTCCATCCTTCTCCAAGCTAGGGCCTTCATTTGTAAGCAAAACAAATGTATCCAATTTAAGCGCATCATATTCTCATGAACATTAGAATCATTACCAAGAAAGCAGTACGATAATTTAATTGGCGTCTTGCGAGCTCTAGTAATTGGTCCGTTATGTAGCATTAGGGGCTGGGTGTAACAATGGTATTGATGTCCTCATCACTCACCATTATCAATACTTCATATATATATTGCAATATTCAGATTGCTTTATCATATTCTTGTTCTTGATTGCTTAGGGAATAGACCTTAGGTAGTGGGGTTCATCGTGCTCCAGGCGTGGTCAATAACCTCTCGGAGTTGGTTTAGCGATTGCTAAGGCGCAGCGTCGTGCTGCGTTGTAATCGGATCGTCAAAGTCGACTCACCAAATCGATAGTTATCATCTCATCGAAGATCGGGACACCTACGCCTCTATCAAGTGGTATCGGTTTTCAGGTTGCTTGGTGAAATTTCCAATTATCCTAGATTAGATTTATTTTCTTACCTATTGTCAAGAAAAAGCCACAAAAAGTTAGATCTATTCATCCTTTGTCCAAGCCAGTCAGCCTTTGTGTTTTCTTCCATTGTTTGCATTATTGAATTATCGGTTTGCATCGTGGTATGAGATTCTGGTCTTAGTGTCTGGTTCGTTTAGAGTTTGAGTTCTGTTCACATTAGTCCATGCAGCTGCGCCGTTATCCCTTCCGTTGGTCACCATCCATCCATCAATTTCCACCGTGCTACCCACGTTCATTGTCATAACCATAGTTGAGATCGTTTCATCTTCGCTTTGATCCAATCTGCATCTTATCCAGTTTGTCTTGGAAGAGGAAAAAAAGATAGAGAAAAAAAAGAGAAATAAGGAAAAAAAAAAAGAAAGAAGAAAAAGAAAAAAAAGCGTGAGAAAAAAAAGAGGAAAAAAAGCGGATCTATCTAGAATCAATCTCTACCTGAATTCGGATTGGAATCTGTTTTGCGCACTGTTCAGTAAAACAGGTGTATCTTCCTCATCTGAAGTCCGTTTTGACTCCGTGAGTACTCAAATTAAAGCTAGAAGACGAGGCGCATCTAAATAGTTGCAGAAGCTAGTTCAATATTTGACACCTCAAATCGGCTTCTAAATAGGTGTTTTGCCCTCTGAAGTTCGTGAACAGCTTGTTCCAATTTTAGGGCAGTTTAGAATTCTTTGACTCCTCATATCAACTTCAGAATTGGTGATTCTTTTTGCATTGGGCTTGAGTTAGTAGCATTCTTTGAAAAATTTATCAGAAAATTGGCTCAAACTTTTTGAGGAGAGTTGGAGAGGTTGTTGTATGTCACTGCTTGGCAGTTGTTTTCATCATTATCTTCACTGGTTGTGATCTTCACTTATATCTTGCTGTCAAGAGCTACTTAGTATCCTTCATTGATGCTAGTTTGTGCTATGCGTGACCTCATTAGTGTTCTAGGCTTGCGTCTCTAGTCCGGTCTAGCCTAGGACCAGCCGCGATTACCGTCGTTGGCGTTTATTCAACATTGCATCTTTGAATTGATTATTGCTAATCTTTTGCTACCATATATAGCCAACAGCTCCACATATTTCTACACGTGTATCGTCACGCTCCACAACGCTTTTACTCAATATTAGATTCGACACCACATGGTTGGATCACCGCTTCTTGCATGGTAAGAACTTGTAAACATTGATATTTGCTTTCTGTAGGCGTTTTACCACCACATCCTAGTAGTTATAGGAACATTATTTTTGGATTTTGTTTCTTGTTCTACTAATCATGAGGATCGAGTCAATTCATGGGCTTTGTCGATCTGGGAGACATGCCACCACCTATCAAATACAACAAATCCTGAGAGGTGCAAACACCAAATGCACATGATCAGGTTCATGTTTCTATACCACCAATGGTCGTTTTAGACCTCCTTTATATATTGAATGGGAGTTAGACATAAATAATATATTTGCTTCCCATAATTTTGATGAGCGTAAAAAGTTATGGTTGCGGTTGGTTCTTTCACTTGGTTATGCTCTAGTTTGGTGGAGTGAATATTGTAAGTTACACCTGATTATGTACCTAATACTTGGGATGATTTAAAACATGTCATGAGAGATAGATTAGTCGATGTTTATTATACTGTTGGCATGATTAAAAAACTGGAACATTTAAAACAAGGTGACACCGTAACAAAATATTATGATGATTTACAAACTACCTTGTTGCACTCATTTTAGAAGAAAGTGAAGATTTTATGGATAGATTTTGGGAGGATTAAACCATATTCAGGAATACTAATTCATGAAGAGTGTTATCCTATGGACCATTTGTTTCGTCTTGCTTGCAAAATTGAGCGGAAATAAAAGCGACGTGTTGCCCACAGGAGAACAAGCAGTGCACATTCCAAGCTGTTGATGTTTATTCAACTACTAGGCGTGCTATGACAACCACATCCGTTATTGCGAGGACTACATCATCTCCACCATGTGACACATCACCATCGAGAGTGCCTGCATCATCTGAGTTGACTATAAGAGGTAATGACAAAGTACAGATTTTCCACTTTACATGAGAATGATGCATGCCTAGTTAACTTGAATACATCATGTGTTGAGCTACCCACTACTTTGATCACACCACCTATTTTAGGGATTATATTGATAATTTGACTTTGCCATGTGATCAAACAACTGAAATACCAACAATTTGAGAGCACCCATTGAATTAACTATTGATGCAAAAGAATCAATGTTTAATCATTTTAATCGACCTCTAATCTTGGTGATGATTACGTGTCCGAATGACTCATTGCATGTTTGCTTATCTAAGCATGTTGTAGCATGTAAATTTGATTCAAATAAGGTTTATTCACCAATGTTGGGATGGTTTAATGATGAACATTGTCAATCTCTTGAAATAAATAAGAGCTTCACTTATATGTGCAAACTGAGTTGCAGATTTTCAAGCCTTCTAGTTCTTGTGCTAATTTGTTGGCTTTAGATTTTATGAACTATGCAAGTTACTCATCTATTCATGTGTCATATATGCAAAAATCAAGGGAAGTAAAATGGATGACGATACATATACAACATGTACACCTTTGTCTCTTTTGTTAGCCACATTTCAGATTAAGCAACGCCGAGGACGGCTTTGTTTTCAAAAGGGAGGATGATGAGGACATGACTACCTTGGATGAGACCAAAATATTGCATACATGCATATTTCTCGGTGATTTCTAGTGCAAACTATTCAATAATATATTTATGTTATCCAGACAAAAATACTTCACAAACTTTTGTGCCATGTCTAATTGCAGGTGTATGGGACATTTGTACAACCCACATATGAAGATAAGGAGAAAGAGATGTTTACTCGCTGTTCAAAAAGTTCTCTCACGCCACTTTTGGCCCAAGAGAAGATAGAGTCCAAGTCTCTCACGTCTCGACTCAGATTCGACCTGCATGCACATACCGACTCAAAACGTCTATAACTTTTTCATACGGACTCCAAATTGGTTGATTCTTTTTGTTGGAAAATAGATTTCGTGCATTTTCCAACCCAATTGGAATCACCTTAAAATCTGTCCGAGCGTTGAGTTATATACGTAAACAATCTGATGCAGCAGAGAATCCGAGTCAAACTACAAGTCCAAAGGTGTTACGTCACTCCGTTGGGCCCATTGGCCTTGTATGACCTAGGGTTAGTTTTAGGCTGCCTTGGGACGTCCTCCCACCTCCTTGGCCGCCACCCCTTGCTCCTATATAAGTAGATCCATCTAGTAGCTTTTTCCTTGGGATTTGTTTAGTTAAAAGTTAGCCATTGCAACTTCGGTACTTTGTTTGTGTCCAACGACTGCACCAAGACCGCTTACTGGATCCCCACCATTATCAATACTTCATATATATTCGCAATATTCAGATTGCTTTATCATATTCTTGCTTGTTCTTCGATTGCTTGCGGAATAGACCTTCTGCGTTGATCGGTCCTAATTCAATAACC
>JAHIAM010009654.1:0-10150 GCA_021605205.1 Aegilops longissima | reverse complement strand
CGCCGGCAGTTTAGCCCATTAGTCCTGGTTCAATCCAGTAACCGGGACCAATGGAGCTATTTGCCCTGCTCAGGAGCCCAGGGCGGGCCGGGCCACGGGGCCATTGGTCCGGTTCGTCCGGACCTTTTGGTCCCTGCGGGACGAACCGGACCAATGGTCCTGCTCCTGCCCACCACTATTGGTCCCGGTGGCATGAACTGACCAAAGGCTTCCTTTAGTCCCGCTCATGCCACCAACCGGGCTAATGGTGCTGCTATATAGCCCTCAGCAAGAGCAGAGCACCCTGCCTGCTTTTTTCCGCCGAGGGGAGAGGGCTTGTGGTGCTCTAGCTCACCTCCTATGCACACAAGGTGTTCATGGAACGCCCGAGCCACACTACTTAAGCTTTCTCCTCCAAGCTCAACCTCTAACCTCCATTTTCCTCAATATTTGTCTAGGTTTAGCGGTCCGCACGCCTGGCCCCTGCCTTTCACCGCCGCCGATCACCCGCCGATCTCATCGCCAGCACCACCGGGTGAGCCTCTTGTTCTTATCTTCTTTCAAAGGAAAAATATTCTTACTTGTATTATTTTCTTACTTTTATTATTGCATCTTATATAGTGCGATGGTTTTGGTATCCGCCTGCTGGCCCTCGGCCCTGCCTATGATTCGATGTGGTATATATTATCTTTTCATAACTATTGGTTCATTTATTGTTTATGAAAATTATGCCACCAACGTGACATAGATTTTATTTATCTAGGAGGTTGTTGAACCGAAATTCCAAAGGACCCTATTGTCGAGAGGTTAAATTTAGTTCAAGAAGAAAACAATTTCTTGAAGGAAAAATAAAAAACTTGAGGAGGAGAAGATGATATTGGAGTTGCATGTTATGGATGTCGCCGATGATCACAAGATCAAGATGGATGCAATGCGCTTGAAGATGAGAAAGATTAGAAAATATGCCATTCATACCGAGGCTTGGTATCATTATGCCGCTGGATCAGTTGTTACCTTGGTTGCGATTATGATCATATTTGTTTTCACATTGAAATGTTTTACATAGTTTCAATGTATGGTTTAATTAATTTAGATGCTCGCAGAGCTTTATGTTGTTAGATGGGAACTATGTATGTACTTTGGTTTTATGTGATGATGAACTTCTATTAATTTGGTCACTTAATTATCTATTCATGATGTTCGAATGATTTTTGACACACTTAATTATATATAATGCACGCAGATGAACCGCAATGGATGTACGGTGACGTATACACCTCCGAGTACATTAAGGGCGCATGCTTTTCTCAAGTGGCTGAGGCAAACAAGCGAATGGTTTTATGTGTTGTCCATGCCCTATATGTGGGAATACGAAGTCTTACTCGACCGGAAAATCCTTCACACCCACCTGCTTTACAAGGGTTTCATGCCACACTATAATGTTTGGACGAGGCACGGAGAAATAGGGGTTATGATGGAAGACGGCGAGGAAGAAGAGTACGATGACAACTATGTGCCCCCGAGACGGTGATGCTATCAACATCAAGATGCACTGCATGTGCACGATGGTGCTGAACGCTAAGCTTCAAGATCAAGAGGAACCGACGAATGTGCCACATGATGATGATCTCCGCCGGTCATTGTCGATGCAAGGACACAATGCGAAAGTCAAAAGGAGAAGCTGAAGTTCGACGCATGTTAGAGGATCACAAAAAGGGTTGTACCCTAATTCGTAAGATGGCAACACAAAGCTCGGCAACCGACTCGAATTGCTGCAAAGGAAGGCAGAATGTCATGCTCGATAAAGGATTTGAGAAGCTATAAAATAATGAAGAAGAAGCTTCCAAAGGATAACGAATTGCCCGACAAAGACATACGCAGCAAAGAAGGTCGATGCCCTCTAGGATTGGAGGTGAGAGATACATGCATGCGCTTAATGACTGATCCTCTACCGTGGTGCCTAAAGTATCTGAACGATGCCCGTAGCGTGCATTGCGGTATAAGATCGACGAGATGACCCCGTGATGTTGACGGCAGCCTCCGAAGAGGGTTCTGCGCAAGGTGATGTGGTATGCTCATAATACCACGGTTGAAACGCTGCTCGTAAACGGAGAGCATGCCAAGTTGATGCGATGGCACAGTGAGGACCGTGAAGAAAGACGGAAGTTGAGAGCACCACGACGGGTCGCAGTGAGAAAAATTGAGAGAAAGTACGGGATGAGTTTGCAAAGGACCCAAGGAACGATGGTTTGCTTTAAGCACGATGGCATTAATCCTTTCGGGAGCAGAGCAGCAATCACAGACCGCCCGTGACTCTATGTATGTATAACCTTCCTCCTTGATGTGCATGAAGCGGAAGTTCATTATGATGCCGTTCTCATCCAAGGCCCTAAGCAACCCGGCAACGACATTGATGTGTACCTAAGGCCATTAGTTGAGGAACTTTACAGCTGTGGAATGGAAACGGTGTACATACGGGATGAGCACAAAAGGAGGAATTTGACTTAAAGGCGTGTGTTCGTGACCATCAACAATTGGCCCGCTTCAAGAACCTTTCGGAGACAAACAAGGATACCACGATGCACGCACCGTTTACTTGACATCGATAGTATATACCGAAGCTGCAGGAAGAATGTGTACCTAGGCTATCGCCGATTTCTTCCGACCAACCATCAATGTCGAAAGAAAGGCAAGCATTTCAAAGGCAGGCAGATCACCGAAGAAGCCGCCATGCGATCGGTGATCACGCATTGCTATGGTCAATGATATACACATAATCTTTTGGAAAGGGTCCCCGGACTAGCTGTTCAATGACGCCGAGAATCACGCACCCATGTGGAAGAAGAAATCTATATTTTGGGACCACCATCGAAAGACCTAGAGGTCCGCTTCAATCGACGTGATGCACGTGACGAAGAACCTTTGTGTGAACCTGCTAGGCTTCTGCGGATGGGAAGACAAAAGATACACCGAGGCACGAGAGGACCCACGCTTAGTAACGAAAAAGAGGGCATGCCTCCTAAGCAAGATGAAGGTCCCGCCACCACGCCTACGTAAAGAAGAGAAAGAAATATTCTTTCAATGCCTGCTCAAGATGAAGCTCCCGACCGCTTCGTCGAATATAAAGGAATAATAAATATGCCGAGAAAAGTTCCAGAACCTAAAGTCTCATGACTGCCACGTGATTATGACGCAACTTCTTCCGTTGCATTGAGGGGCTTCTACCGAAAACGTCCGATTAGCCATTGTGAAGCTATGTGCATTCCTCAATGCAATATCTCGAAGGTGATCGATCCAGAAATCGAGTAACGCTAAGGAGTGATGTGGCGAATGTCTTGTCGCTTCGAGCTGGTGTTCCCACCATCCTTCTTCAATATCATGACACACGCCCTAGTTCATCTAGTCGACGAGCTTGTCATTCTGGGGCCCGTATTTCTACACAATATGTACCCTTTGAGAGGTTCATGGAGTCCTAAAGAAATATGTTCAGAATCGCTAGGCCGAAGGAAGCATCTCCATGGGCCATCAAACAGAGGATGTCATCGGTTTTGTGTTGACTTCATTCTGGCCTTAATAAGATAGGTCTCCCTAAATCGCGTATGAGGGGAGACTGACGAAAAGGCACGCTTGGAAGAGACTCAATAATATGCAGGACGGATATTCTTGGTCTCAAGCACTACACAGTTCTACGTAACTCTACCTTGGTGACCCTATGTCGATGAACACAAGAACAGTTCAGGCCCAAACACCGGAGAAGGCGAGGATGGATTACATGTGAACACATCAGACTTTCAGCAGTTGGTTGGAAACACGCTCGTGGTGACAGACTGTTTGTGACGAGTTGTACTTGTTGTCCTGGGACCATCTTCGACTGTAATGATTTGGAAAAGATACAGATAAATTGGAATACATTTTACACGATTGACCAAGATGAAAAGAGCACCAACCAAAACAGCGGTGTCCGCTTGATGCAGCAACCGACAAGGAAATGACATATTATGGTTACATAGTAGACATATGGGAACTTGACTACGAGTAGATTTTAAGGTCCTTTGTTTAAGTGCAAGTGGGTCAATCTGTCAGAGGGGAGGTAGACCCACAAGACGGAATGACAACAAGGATCTGAAAAATCTTGGGTACACGACGAACCGCTCTCCTAGCCAATGATGGCACAGTTATCTATGTGAAGGACATGTCTACGCATCGAGGAAAAGAAAAGATAAGGAAGCTAATACATCATACAATGAGCCAAAGCGCACATAGTTCTTTCAGAAAAGGGACATCCCGGGAGGAGGGCAAGATGATATGTCTCAAGAGTATGAAAAGTTTCATGAAATTCCCTTCAAAGTCAAGGCTGACCCAAGCATCCTGATAAACGATGAAGATTATCCATGGTTACGGCGAATAAGAACACAAAGCAAGAAAAGTGAAGACTTTCCGCAACTATTATGATGATACCATGCCAACTTTGTAACACACGAGTATGATACCATTGTCCGCTTTGTTCATGAACATGCTATGCCAACTTTTTCAGAGTTCATTTGAAAACTATGAATTTGAAAACCTCGCCAACCAAGGGCGCACACCGTTTATAAGCCCGCCCTCTACGCCTTGTTGAGCTCACAAACTTGTGATTACACAAATTTCAAAGAATTCAAATTTTATAAAACAAATGGCACAAACAGAAAGTTTATAATTGTTCTAAAACAAATGGCACTAACAGAAAGTTTATAATTTTGCTGACCTAAAAGCAAAAAGAATAAAAATAAAGCAAAAACCAAAATAAAATAAATAATGCAGAAAACAAAACAAAAAACTTGAAAAAAAATAAAATAGCAACAATAACCATTTTGTTGTAAGTAGAAACAAAATAAAATAAATAAGCAACAAAGAAAACAAAAAGTGTTTTAATTTTAAAACTAATGGCACAAAAGAAAGTTTATATTTTTCTAAAACTAAAAGCACTAACAGAAAGTTTATAATTTTGCTGACCTAAAAGCAAAAAGAATTAAACATAAAGCAAAAACCAAAAGAAAATAAATAATGCAGAAAACAAAACAAAAAACTTGAAAAAATAAAATAGCAACAATAAGTATTTTTTGTAAGAAACAAAATAAAATAAATAAAGCAACAAAGAAAACAAAAAAGTGTTTTCAAATTTAAAACTAATGGCACTAATAGAAAGTTTATATTTTTCCAAAACTAAAAGCAAAAAGAAATAAAATATAAAGCAAAAAAAGTGCCACCCACTCGGGCCCCACGGCCGAATACGACTAGAAACCCTACATGGGCCAGGATTCAGCCCGCAGAGGCCCAATAGCCACAGCAAGAGTGTTTAGGCCAAAGCCTGCATTAGAGAGGAGCTCGAAGGGAGGCACACCAGCTTATAAACCAGGCGCCCTCTTCAATGGGGACTAAACTTTGGGCTGGGCAGATTGTCTCGGCTAGGCACCAACCGGACTAGAGTTTAGTCCCGGGTGCCACCAACCGACTAATGCCCCTTTAGTCCTGGTTGGTGCCACCAACCGGGACCAAAGGCCCGCTTCCGCCCTTTGGCTGCGAATTTGGCCTTTCGCCGCTTCCGCCCTTTGCTGTGAATTTGTTTGGTCCCGTTGGTGGCACCAACCGACTAGTAGCATTAGTCCCGGTCGGCACCAACCGACTAATGCCCTTGCTATATAAGAAAGCACTTGGGAAATTTCAGATTCATCGCGATTTTCCTCCCCGACGCCGCCAGTTGCCCCGACGCCGCTACCGCGCTGCCGCCCACGCTGCTGCCACCATCGCTGCCGTCACGCTCGTTGTCGCCGCCATCGTTCGCGCTTGCCGCCGCCGCTCCTCGCCGCGCGCCAGACCGTGATCGCCCTAACGCCGCCGCCTCGCTGCCGTCTGCTCGCCGCCTCGCCTCCGCGACCTCCGACCTCGCCGCCTCGCCCGCCTCGACCTCGGCCGCCTCCGCCTCCTCGACATCGCTGTCGCCTCCGCCTCAGCGCGCCTGACCGCGCCTCCGCCCACAAGTGAGCCCCCCAAGACCTGCCCTGCCCCCGCCGCCATGATTTTTTTTTTTCAGAGATGTGATGCTTTTTTCATAAATGTTCATGTATATATATTGATGTATGGATATATGTATGATGCTTTTTGCATATGTGTTGATCTAATGTGTTTTTTCTGCATATATATGTGATGTTTTTTGTTCATAGATGATCATATGAAATTTTTTGTTCATAGATATGATCATATATGATGTATGCATGGATCGATGTGGATGGAATATGATGTTTTTTGTTCATAGAATATGATGTTTTTTTATTCATAGATTTTATTTTGTTCATGAGAGAGGAGGGACCGAGCAAGTTTTACTGCTTAGAGTTAGGGTCGTGAGGAAGAAGGAAAATAAGGAAAGAAATAAAAGAGGAAGAAGGAAGAAGGAGAAGAAGAGGAGAAAAAATAAGAAGAGGAAGAGATAAAGGAGAAGAAGAAGGAATAGAGGAGAGAAGAAAAAAATTCTATTTTTTCTTCTTCTCCTATTCCTTCTTCTTCTCCTCTCTTTTTTCTTCATTTTTCTTCTTCTTCTTCTTCTTCTTTTTCTTCTTCTCATTTCTTCTTCTTCTTCTTCTTCTTCTTCTTCTTATTCTTCTTTTATCGGGAACAGGGTGTCGAGGATCGCGAGGGGCACTGGCCGGGAACCAGGCTAGAGGGCTCAGAGGGTCAAGAGGGGTCGAGGGTCGCCGAGGCCGGCGAGGGTCAATGTTTTGAGGGTCGAGGGTCGCCGAGGCCGGTCGAGGTTTCTGAGGCACAAGGGTTTGAGGGTTCGAGGGTTCTAGGGTCAAGGGTCGAGGTTCTAGGTTCGAGGGTTCTAGGGTCGAGGGTCTGAGGGTTCTAGGATCCCAAGGAAGAAGGAAGAAGAAGAAGAAAAGAATGAGAGGAAAGAAGAAGAGAGAAGAAGAAGGATAGGAGAAGAAGAAAAATAGAATTTTTTCATTTTTTCTTCTTCTCCTATTCTTTCTTCTTCTCCTTTATTTTTCTTTTTTTTTCTTCTTCTTCTTCTTCCTTCTTCCTCTTTTCTTCCTTTTCCTTATTTTCCTTCTCGAGGGATAAGAAGAAAAGAAGAGGAGAAGAAGAAAGAAAGGAATAGAGGAGAAAGAAGAAACTTTGACACGAGGGGGGTACATACCCTCCCCGATAACATTATTTTCCCATGTATATGTATGTTAAGGCGTGTTTATATAACGAGGGTGTCGAGGATCGCCGAGGGTCGAGGGTCGGAACTAGGTAGAGGGTCGAGGGTCGTAAGGGTCAAGGGTCAAGGTTTCGTGGTCGAGGGTTCCTATAGTGTCAAGTATTGAAGAATTCATGGTTTCATCATTAGCCGGTAATATGGCATGATGGTATAGTCTTCCAAAGTTGCTCGAATGAGTCCGATAGGATAATTTGCCTTTTGCTGAACTTTGTACCAAAAGCTAATTATCCTATCCGGACTCCGCTCCAAAACAACTTTGGAGAGCTTCGCATCATCATGCACCTGTTACTTCGCTAATGATGAAGACATGGTTTTGTTGAACTTTGACACTAGGCAACCTCCCGACCCTCGGCGATCTTAGACCCTTGACCTCAACCTCGGCGATCCACGACCCTCTACCCTATCACATGGCGCCGATGCCCACGCCACTTGTGGGACATAGATGTACTGTTCAACGCCGACCCTCCCGATAGCTTCAACACGGGGGATCGATATTACGCACTCTCCTAGCTTGAAGCGTCTCGAGGCCACCCCTAACCCTTGAAGCGCTTGTCGAGGCCACCCCAAACCCTAGAGAAGCAAGCCGAGGCCACTAATATGATTCCTTATTGTGATTAGCTAGCTAGTTCTACGCTGGCACTAATATATCCATATCGTCATGTTTGAATAATAATTGCCATGTTGTAAATATTTGTAGAAACTATGGACACCCCCGAGACGAAGCACAAGAAGCGTTGTTGAGGGACATAATCGCACACGAAGTGATGCCGCCTCCTCGATGATGTTTCTCAACGCCGACAACGATGGTCCTGAAGGAGAGGTGAAGAAGCAGCTGGATGATTTACATGGTCTGGCGACCCAATGCCGTGCAAGAAGGAGAGGGTGAAGAAGTAGACCGTGAGGACGGCTCCGTGATCACCAAACCGAGTCCGCCAGGTATATATATTAGTTAAGCCGTGCTGACTAGCTCTCGCCTTTGTTTTGGTATATATGTACACATATTAATTAACTCTCGCTTTTGTTCTTTTTCTAGCTCCGGATCGAGCACAACTTCGTAAAGAGACGAGGCCCAAGAAAAGTTGAGCTCGGATGAAAAGTTTGAGATCATACAAATCGCCGACGGCCAACCGATTGAACCCTACCGACAAAGAAGGCATTTGTTGCTCACTGGGTTCTGTTAGGGACAAGATCCCGATCAGCATCCACCAATGGTATAAGCTTCAAGAACGAAGACCCCGAGGTGTCTTGTGTCAATGATATGCGAAAATGATCTTTGACCGAGCTGAAGTCAAATTTTACCCTACCGCCAGAGGATGATCCGGAGAAGCCAGTAATAGAGCCATTAATCAAGTCTTTTGCTCTTAAAAAGATGGCAGAACTATTCAGGAATTGGAAGAAAGACCTCAATACGTATGTCGAAAAAATGAGACACCAGAATTCACGGGCAAATATGAGAAGATCGAGATGATCGCCCGCATTTGTGGCCTACAAGACATCGGAAAAGAGTAAAAAGATGTCAGCGACAAACAAGAGAAATGCTGCAAGAAGAAGCTTCACCATCGCACGGGTCGTGGTTACCTCACAGCTCCGCCTAAGTGGGCCAAGGCTGAGAATGATCTGCTTGATAAAGGGATCGAACCCGAGACAATGAACTCGCCAGACCGCTGCCGGACTTGGTTCTTCGGGCCCTGGATCCTTGGACCCTATAACGGGAAGTGCATTTGGACGGACGAACAATTGGACATACCATCAAGAGGCTTAAGCATTATATCGAAGCAAGAGCAAGGGAAGTTCGCTCCTGCAAGGAGAAGGACGAGCTCACAATGGCCCTCGAATCCTCGAGCACCCGGACGGACACGAGGCACGCCAGCTCCTTTCGTGGAAGGCTAGATTTCGACGCAGGGGTTACAAAACCCATGAGAGGAGGAAGAAATCGGAGCAGAGCCTAATGCAGCGCTGCATGAAAGGGTAATGGGGCTAGAGGAACAAGAAGAGGAACGAGAAGCAGCAGATCACAACAAACGACGGTCAAGCTTCCCCGGTTACCCCGCTTATCTCAGCCGAGAAGCAGCGTGGCTTCCACCGAAGCTGCTTCAGCCAGAGCAGCATGCCTTGACGGCTCTCGCCAGCTATCCCGTGGATGCTATCACGGATGCTGAAAGTTGCCACCTTATGGCGCAATGGAGCAATTTGAAGGTCAAGGCGTTATTGGCTGCTTATCCTACTAAACCCGACTCAACTTTTCACCGCCGCCGATTCCGAAGGATATGCTAAGGTGATGGTCGATGAAATAACGGAGGGATTTGAGGAGTCCGCTTGACCACCCTACCGTGAAGGGAGTATCGGCTGGTTCTCGCTCAAGACTCCATGCCTATGGCGGAAGGATCTCATCAACCTTCCGAACTCGACGCCCGCCTCCTCCTCCTCCGGCGAGTCAGTGGCACTCCGCCCTCCACCGCCTCCTCCGGCGAAGTGACGATCAGGCACTCGGCCGCTCTTCTCCGGCTGGCGGCACTCGCTCTTCTCCGCCGCACCGCGCGTCCGGCAGCCAGCCTCCTCCTTCTCCGCCTCGCCGCCAAGGGCGGAAGAGACCCGCCGCCTCCGCTGCTCCGGCCGTAGTCCTTTCCTCCGCTCGTAAGCAAGGAAAGAAGACATCCGCCTCGCTCGCTCCGCCGGCGTTTAGCAGTACAGCCAAAGGCGGAGGAGATAGACGGTCCTTCTCTCAAGACTCCGAGAAGTTACCGACAGAGGAGCGAGGAGGAAAACGCCAAGATCGTGCAGACCAAGTGGATGACTGGTTTCAGGGCTGAAATCAAAGAGACATCCACCTGGAGGAGAAGGTAGATCCGTCAAAGCAAAGCGCACTTGGCCCCGCAAAACCACCCAAGTCTCCGCCAAAGGCAACTATGAGTGCATTATTGGAAAGGCATT
>JAHIAM010009653.1:0-13688 GCA_021605205.1 Aegilops longissima | reverse complement strand
GCCAGAATCGCCCGAACTGCGATTGTTGACGACCGACACATATACGCACCTTGGGGTTCGACAACCATGGATATCGCTTTGGGACTCCAAAACGGCGAGTAATAGTCCATGAAACATCTCAGAATTGACGAAAACCGCAAGTGTTGATGACCGACACGTAAATGCACCCCACGGTTCGTCAACCGTGGAAATCTCTCCGGGACCCCAAAACAGTGAGTAATAGTTCACCAAACGGGCCAAAATCGGCCAAAACTGCAAGTGTTGATGACCGACATGTAAACGCACCCCGGGGTTTGTTATTCGTGGAAATCACTCCGGACACCAAGATAGTGAGTAATAGTACACGAAACGGGTCAGAATCGTCCAAAATTGTGAGTGTTGATGATCAACACGTAACGCACGCCGGGTTCGCTAATCGTGGAAATCACTTAGGGACCCCAAAACTAAATAACAGTCCAAGAACGGGTCAGAATCGCCCAACTACGATTGTTGATGACCGACACGTATCGCACCTTTGGGTTCGGCAACCATGGAAATCGCTTTGAGACCACAAAGCGGTGAGTAATAGTCCAGAAACGGGCCAGAATCGCCAAAACTGTGAGTGTTGATAATGGACACATAAACGCACCTCAGGGTTCATCAATCGTGGAAATCACCCGGGACCCCAAAACAGTGAGTAATAGTCCACGAAACGGGCCAAAATCGCCAAAACTGCGAAATCACTTGATGACCGACATGTAAACGCACCCCGAGGTTTGTTAATCGTGGAAATCACTCCGGGACACCAAGATAGTGAGTAATAGTCCACGAAACGAGCCAGAATCGGCCAAAATTGTGAGTGTTGATGATCGACACGTAAATGCACGCTGGGGTTCGTCAATCGTGGAAATCACTTAGCGACCCCAAAACTGAGTAATAGTCCAAGAAACGGGCCAGAATCGGCCCAAACTTCGATTGTTGATGACCGAAACGTAAGCGCACCTTGTGGTTCGAAAACCATGGAAATCACTTTGGGACCCCAAAACGAGGAGTAATTGTCCATGAAACTGCTTAGAATCGAAAAAAACATCGCGAGATGATGACCGACACATAAACGCACCCCGTGGTTCGTTAATCATGGAAATCACCCGGGACCACAAAGCAGTGAGAAATAGTCCACGAAACGGGCCAGAATCGGCCAAATTTGTGAATGTTGATGACCGACACGTAAGCGTACCTTGGGGTTCAAGAACTATGAAAATCGCTTCGTAATCCCAAAATGGTGAGTATTAGTCCATGAAACGGGTCAGAATTGGCCAAAACTATGAGTGTTGATGACGAACATGTAAACGCACCCCAGGGATCGTCAATCTTGGAAATCGCTCTAGGACCCCAAAACGGTGAGTAACAGTGCATGAATCGGACCAGAATCGGCAAAATTTATGAGTGTTGATGATCGACACGTAGACGCACGCCGGGGTTCATCAATCGTGGAAATCACTTAGGCAACCCAAAACTAAATAACAATCCAAGAAACGGCCAGAATCGGCCCGAACTGCGATTGTTGACGACCGACACATATACGCACCTTGGGGTTCGACAACCATGGATATCGCTTTCGGACTCCAAAACGGCGAGTAATAGTCCATGAAACAGCTCAGAATTGACGAAAACCGCGAGTGTTGATGACCGACACATAAATGCATCCCAGGGTTCGTCAATCGTGGAAATCACTTCGGGAACCCAAAACAGTGAGTAATAGTCCACAAACGGGCCAAAATCGGCCAAAGCTGTGAGTGTTGATGACCGACATGTAAACGCACCCCGGGGTTTGTTAATCGTGGAAATCACTCCAGGACACCAAGATAGTGAGTAATAGTCCACGAAACGGGTCAGAATCGTCCAAAATTGTGAGTGTTGATGATCAACACGTAAACGCACGCCGGGTTCGTCAATCGTGGAAATCACTTAGGGACCCCAAAACTAAATAACAGTCCAAGAAACGGGTCAGAATCGCCCAACTACGATTGTTGATGACCGACACGTATCGCACCTTTGGGTTCGCAACCATGGAAATCGCTTTGGGACCACAAAGCGGTGAGTAATAGTCCAGAAACGGGCCAGAATCGCCAAAACTGTGAGTGTTGATAATGGACACATAAACGCACCTCGGGGTTCGCCAATCGTGGAAATCACTCCGGACCCCAAAACAGTGAGTAATAGTCCACGAAACGGGCCAAAATCGGCCAAAACTGCGAGTGTTGATGACCGACATGTAAACGCACCCCGAGGTTTGTTAATCGTGGAAATCACTCCGGGACACCAAGATAGTGAGTAATAGTCCACGAAACGAGCCAGAATCGGCCAAAATTGTGAGTGTTGATGATCGACACGTAAATGCACGCTGGGGTTCGTCAATCGTGGAAATCACTTAGCGACCCCAAAACTGAGTAATAGTCCAAGAAACGGGCCAGAATCGGCCCAAACTTGATTGTTGATGACCGAAACGTAAGCGCACCTTGTGGTTCGAAAACCATGGAAATCACTTTGGGACCCCAAAACGAGGAGTAATTGTCCATGAAACTGCTTAGAATCGAAAAAAACATCGCGAGATGATGACCGACACATAAACGCACCCCGTGGTTCGTTAATCATGGAAATCACTCCGGGACCACAAAGCAGTGAGAAATAGTCCACGAAACGGGCCAGAATCGGCCAAATTTGTGAATGTTGATGACCGACACGTAAGCGTACCTTGGGGTTCAAGAACTATGAAAATCGCTTCGTAATCCCAAAATGGTGAGTATTAGTCCATGAAACGGGTCAGAATTGGCCAAAACTATGAGTGTTGATGACGAACATGTAAACGCACCCCAGGGATCGTCAATCTTGGAAATCGCTCTAGGACCCCAAAACGGTGAGTAACAGTGCATGAATCGGACCAGAATCGGCAAAATTTATGAGTGTTGATGATCGACACGTAAACGCACGCCGAAATCACTTAGGCAACCCAAAACTAAATAACAATCCAAGAAACGGCCAGAATCGGCCCGAACTGCGATTGTTGACGACCGACACATATACGCACCTTGGGGTTCGACAACCATGGATATCGCTTTCGGACTCCAAAACGGCGAGTAATAGTCCATGAAACAGCTCAGAATTGACGAAAACCGCGAGTGTTGATGACCGACACATAAATGCACCCCAGGGTTCGCTAATTGTGGAAATCACTTCGGGACCCCAAAACAGTGAGTAATAGTCCACAAACGGGCCAAAATCGGCCAAAACTGCAAGTGTTGATGACCGACATGTAAACGCACCCCGGGGTTTGTTATTCGTGGAAATCACTCCGAGACACCAAGATAGTGAGTAATAGTACACGAAACGGGTCAGAATCGTCCAAAATTGTGAGTGTTGATGATCAACACGTAAACGCACGCCGGGTTCGCAATCGTGGAAATCACTTAGGGACCCCAAAACTAAATAACAGTCCAAGAACGGGTCAGAATCGCCCAACTACGATTGTTGATGACCGACACGTATGCGCACCTTTGGGTTCGCAACCATGGAAATCGCTTTGAGACCACAAACGGTGAGTAATAGTCCAGAAAGCGGGCCAGAATCGGCCAAAACTGTGAGTGTTGATAATGGACACATAAACGCACCTCAGGGTTCGTCAATCGTGGAAATCACTCCGGGACCCCAAAACAGTGAGTAATAGTCCACGAAACGGGCCAAAATCGCCAAAACTGCGAGTGTTGATGACCGACATGTAAACGCACCCCGAGGTTTGTTAATCGTGGAAATCACTCCGGGACACCAAGATAGTGAGTAATAGTCCACGAAACGAGCCAGAATCGGCCAAAATTGTGAGTGTTGATGATCGACACGTAAATGCACGCTGGGGTTCGCCAATCGTGGAAATCACTTAGCGACCCCAAAACTGAGTAATAGTCCAAGAACGGGCCAGAATCGCCCAAACTTGATTGTTGATGACCAAACGTAAGCACCTTGTGGTTCAAAACCATGGAAATCACTTTGGGACCCCAAAGCGAGGAGTAATTGTCCATGAAACTGCTTAGAATCGAAAAAACATCGCGAGATGATGACCGACACATAAACGCACCCGTGGTTCGTTAATCATGGAAATCACTCCGGGACCACAAAGCAGTGAGAAATAGTCCACGAAGCGGGCCAGAATCGCCAAATTTGTGAATGTTGATGACCGACACGTAAAGCGTACCTTGGGGTTCAAGAACTATGAAAATCGCCCGTAATCCCAAAATGGTGAGTATTAGTCCATGAAACGGGTCAGAATTGGCCAAAACTATGAGTGTTGATGACGAACATGTAAACGCACCCAGTGGATCGTCAATCTTGGAAATCGCTCTAGGACCCCAAAGCGGTGAGTAACAAAGGCATGAATCGGACCAGAATCGGCAAAATTTATGAGTGTTGATGATCGACACGTGAGACGCACGCCGGGTTCATCAATCGTGGAAATCACTTAGGCAACCCAAAACTAAATAACAATCCAAGAAACGGCCAGAATCGCCCGAACTACGATTGTTGACGACCGACACATATACGCACCTTGGGGTTCGACAACCATGGATATCTTCCGGACTCCAAAACGGCGAGTAATAGTCCATGAAACAGCTCAGAATTGACGAAAACCGCGAGTGTTGATGATCGACACATAAATGCACCCAGGGTTCGCCAATTGTGGAAATCACTTGGGACCCCAAAACAGTGAGTAATAGTCCACAAACGGGCCAAAATCGGCCAAAACTGCAAGTGTTGATGACCGACATGTAAACGCACCCCGGGGTTTGTTATTCGTGGAAATCACTCCGAGACACCAAGATAGTGAGTAATAGTACACGAAACGGGTCAGAATCGTCCAAAATTGTGAGTGTTGATGATCAACACGTAAACGCACGCCGGGGTTCGTCAATCGTGGAAATCACTTAGGGACCCCAAAACTAAATAACAGTCCAAGAACGGGTCAGAATCGCCCAACTACGATTGTTGATGACCGACACGTATCGCACCTTTGGGTTCGGCAACCATGGAAATCGCTTTGGGACCACAAAGCGGTGAGTAATAGTCCAGAAGCGGGCCAGAATCGCCAAAACTGTGAGTGTTGATAATGGACACATAAACGCACCTCGGGGTTCGCCAATCGTGGAAATCACTCCGGACCCCAAAACAGTGAGTAATAGTCCACGAAACGGGCCAAAATCGCCAAAACTGCGAGTGTTGATGACCGACATGTAAACGCACCCGAGGTTTGTTAATCGTGGAAATCACTCCGGACACCAAGATAGTGAGTAATAGTCCACGAAACGAGCCAGAATCGCCAAAATTGTGAGTGTTGATGATCGACACGTAAATGCACGCTGGGGTTCGCCAATCGTGGAAATCACTTAGCGACCCCAAAACTGAGTAATAGTCCAAGAACGGGCCAGAATCGCCCAAACTTGATTGTTGATGACCAAACGTAAGCGCACCTTGTGGTTCAAAACCATGGAAATCACTTTGGGACCCCAAAGCGAGGAGTAATTGTCCATGAAACTGCTTAGAATCGAAAAAACATCGCGAGATGATGACCGACACATAAACGCACCCCGTGGTTCGTTAATCATGGAAATCACTCCGGGACCACAAAGCAGTGAGAAATAGTCCACGAAACGGGCCAGAATCGGCCAAATTTGTGAATGTTGATGACCGACACGTAAGCGTACCTTGGGGTTCAAGAACTATGAAAATCGCCCGTAATCCCAAAATGGTGAGTAGTAGTCCATGAAACGGGTCAGAATTGGCCAAAACTATGAGTGTTGATGACGAACATGTAAACGCACCCTGGGATCGTCAATCTTGGAAATCGCTCTAGGACCCCAAAGCGGTGAGTAACAGTGCATGAATCGGACCAGAATCGGCAAAATTTATGAGTGTTGATGATCGACACGTGACGCACGCCGGGTTCATCAATCGTGGAAATCACTTAGGCAACCCAAAACTAAATAACAATCCAAGAAACGGCCAGAATCGCCCGAACTGCGATTGTTGACGACCGACACATATACGCACCTTGGGGTTCGACAACCATGGATATCGCTTCGGACTCCAAAACGGCGAGTAATAGTCCATGAAACAGCTCAGAATTGACGAAAACGCGAGTGTTGATGATCGACACATAAATGCACCCAGGGTTCGCCAATTGTGGAAATCACTTGGGACCCCAAAACAGTGAGTAATAGTCCACAACGGGCCAAAATCGCCAAAACTGCAAGTGTTGATGACCGACATGTAAACGCACCCGGGTTTGTTATTCGTGGAAATCACCCGAGACACCAAGATAGTGAGTAATAGTACACGAAACGGGTCAGAATCGTCCAAAATTGTGAGTGTTGATGATCAACACGTAAACGCACGCCGGGGTTCGTCAATCGTGGAAATCACTTAGGGACCCCAAAACTAAATAACAGTCCAAGAAACGGGTCAGAATCGGCCCAACTACGATTGTTGATGACCGACACGTATGCGCACCTTTGGGTTCGGCAACCATGGAAATCGCTTTGAGACCACAAAACGGTGAGTAATAGTCCAGGAAACGGGCCAGAATCGGCCAAAACTGTGAGTGTTGATAATGGACACATAAACGCACCTCAGGGTTCGTCAATCGTGGAAATCACTCCGGGACCCCAAAACAGTGAGTAATAGTCCACGAAACGGGGCCAAAATCGGCCAAAACTGCGAGTGTTGATGACCGACATGTAAACGCACCCCGAGGTTTGTTAATCGTGGAAATCACTCCGGGACACCAAGATAGTGAGTAATAGTCCACGAAACGAGCCAGAATCGGCCAAAATTGTGAGTGTTGATGATCGACACGTAAATGCACGCTGGGGTTCGTCAATCGTGGAAATCACTTAGCGACCCCAAAACTGAGTAATAGTCCAAGAACGGGCCAGAATCGCCCAAACTTGATTGTTGATGACCAAACGTAAGCGCACCTTGTGGTTCAAAACCATGGAAATCACTTTGGGACCCCAAAGCGAGGAGTAATTGTCCATGAAACTGCTTAGAATCGAAAAAAACATCGCGAGATGATGACCGACACATAAACGCACCCCGTGGTTCGTTAATCATGGAAATCACTCCGGGACCACAAAGCAGTGAGAAATAGTCCACGAAACGGGCCAGAATCGGCCAAATTTGTGAATGTTGATGACCGACACGTAAGCGTACCTTGGGGTTCAAGAACTATGAAAATCGCTTCGTAATCCCAAAATGGTGAGTATTAGTCCATGAAACGGGTCAGAATTGGCCAAAACTATGAGTGTTGATGACGAACATGTAAACGCACCCGTGGATCGTCAATCTTGGAAATCGCTCTAGGACCCCAAAGCGGTGAGTAACAGTGCATGAATCGGACCAGAATCGGCAAAATTTATGAGTGTTGATGATCGACACGTGACGCACGCCGGGTTCATCAATCGTGGAAATCACTTAGGCAACCCAAAACTAAATAACAATCCAAGAAACGGCCAGAATCGCCCGAACTGCGATTATTGTTGACGACCGACACATATACGCACCTTGGGGTTCGACAACCATGGATATCGCCGGACTCCAAAACGGCGAGTAATAGTCCATGAAACAGCTCAGAATTGACGAAAACCGAGTGTGTGATGATCGACACATAAATGCACCCTGGGTTCGCCAATTGTGGAAATCACTTGGGACCCCAAAACAGTGAGTAATAGTCCACAAGCGGGCCAAAATCGGCCAAAACTGCAAGTGTTGATGACCGACATGTAAACGCACCCCGGGGTTTGTTATTCGTGGAAATCACTCCGAGACACCAAGATAGTGAGTAATAGTACACGAAACGGGTCAGAATCGTCCAAAATTGTGAGTGTTGATGATCAACACGTAAACGCACGCCGGGGTTCGTCAATCGTGGAAATCACTTAGGGACCCCAAAACTAAATAACAGTCCAAGAACGGGTCAGAATCGCCCAACTACGATTGTTGATGACCGACACGTATCGCACCTTTGGGTTCGGCAACCATGGAAATCGCTTTGGGACCACAAAGCGGTGAGTAATAGTCCAGAAACGGGCCAGAATCGCCAAAACTGTGAGTGTTGATAATGGACACATAAACGCACCTCGTGGTTCGCCAATCGTGGAAATCACCCGGGACCCCAAAACAGTGAGTAATAGTCCACGAAGCGGGCCAAAATCGCCAAAACTGCGAGTGTTGATGACCGACATGTAAACGCACCGAGGTTTGTTAATCGTGGAAATCACTCCGGACACCAAGATAGTGAGTAATAGTCCACGAAACGAGCCAGAATCGCCAAAATTGTGAGTGTTGATGATCGACACGTAAATGCACGCTGGGGTTCGCCAATCGTGGAAATCACTTAGCGACCCCAAAACTGAGTAATAGTCCAAGAACGGGCCAGAATCGCCCAAACTTGATTGTTGATGACCAAACGTAAGCGCACCTTGTGGTTCAAAACCATGGAAATCACTTTGGGACCCCAAAGCGAGGAGTAATTGTCCATGAAACTGCTTAGAATCGAAAAAACATCGCGAGATGATGACCGACACATAAACGCACCCCGTGGTTCGTTAATCATGGAAATCACTCCGGGACCACAAAGCAGTGAGAAATAGTCCACGAAACGGGCCAGAATCGGCCAAATTTGTGAATGTTGATGACCGACACGTAAGCGTACCTTGGGGTTCAAGAACTATGAAAATCGCCCGTAATCCCAAAATGGTGAGTAGTAGTCCATGAAACGGGTCAGAATTGGCCAAAACTATGAGTGTTGATGACGAACATGTAAACGCACCCGTGGATCGTCAATCTTGGAAATCGCTCTAGGACCCCAAAGCGGTGAGTAACAGTGCATGAATCGGACCAGAATCGGCAAAATTTATGAGTGTTGATGATCGACACGTGACGCACGCCGGGTTCATCAATCGTGGAAATCACTTAGGCAACCCAAAACTAAATAACAATCCAAGAAACGGCCAGAATCGCCCGAACTGCGATTGTTGACGATCGACACATATACGCACCTTTGGGGTTCGACAACCATGGATATCGCTTCGGACTCCAAAGCGGCGAGTAATAGTCCATGAAACAGCTCAGAATTGACGAAAACCGCGAGTGTTGATGATCGACACATAAATGCACCCAGGGTTCGCCAATTGTGGAAATCACTTGGGACCCCAAAACAGTGAGTAATAGTCCACCAAACGGGCCAAAATCGGCCAAAACTGCAAGTGTTGATGACCGACATGTAAACGCACCCCGGGGTTTGTTATTCGTGGAAATCACTCCGAGACACCAAGATAGTGAGTAATAGTACACGAAACGGGTCAGAATCGTCCAAAATTGTGAGTGTTGATGATCAACACGTAAACGCACGCCGGGGTTCGTCAATCGTGGAAATCACTTAGGGACCCCAAAACTAAATAACAGTCCAAGAAACGGGTCAGAATCGGCCCAACTACGATTGTTGATGACCGACACGTATCGCACCTTTGGGTTCGCAACCATGGAAATCGCTTTGGGACCACAAAACGGTGAGTAATAGTCCAGGAAACGGGCCAGAATCGGCCAAAACTGTGAGTGTTGATAATGGACACATAAACGCACCTCAGGGTTCGTCAATCGTGGAAATCACTCCGGGACCCCAAAACAGTGAGTAATAGTCCACGAAACGGGGCCAAAATCGGCCAAAACTGCGAGTGTTGATGACCGACATGTAAACGCACCCCGAGGTTTGTTAATCGTGGAAATCACTCCGGGACACCAAGATAGTGAGTAATAGTCCACGAAACGAGCCAGAATCGGCCAAAATTGTGAGTGTTGATGATCGACACGTAAATGCACGCTGGGGTTCGTCAATCGTGGAAATCACTTAGCGACCCCAAAACTGAGTAATAGTCCAAGAAACGGGCCAGAATCGGCCCAAACTTCGATTGTTGATGACCGAAACGTAAGCGCACCTTGTGGTTCGAAAACCATGGAAATCACTTTGGGACCCCAAAACGAGGAGTAATTGTCCATGAAACTGCTTAGAATCGAAAAAAACATCGCGAGATGATGACCGACACATAAACGCACCCCGTGGTTCGTTAATCATGGAAATCACTCCGGGACCACAAAGCAGTGAGAAATAGTCCACGAAACGGGCCAGAATCGGCCAAATTTGTGAATGTTGATGACCGACACGTAAGCGTACCTTGGGGTTCAAGAACTATGAAAATCGCTTCGTAATCCCAAAATGGTGAGTAGTAGTCCATGAAATGGCCAAAACTATGAGTGTTGATGACGAACATGTAAACGCACCCGAGGGATCGTCAATCTTGGAAATCGCTCTAGGACCCCAAAACGGTGAGTAACAGTGCATGAATCGGACCAGAATCGGCAAAATTTATGAGTGTTGATGATCGACACGTAGACGCACGCCGGGGTTCATCAATCGTGGAAATCACTTAGGCAACCCAAAACTAAATAACAATCCAAGAAACGGCCAGAATCGGCCGAACTCACGATTGTTGACGACCGACACATATACGCACCTTGGGGTTCGACAACCATGGATATCGCTTCGGACTCCAAAGCGGCGAGTAATAGTCCATGAAACAGCTCAGAATTGACGAAAACCGCGAGTGTTGATGATGACACATAAATGCACCCTGGGTTCGTCAATTGTGGAAATCACTTCGGGACCCCAAAACAGTGAGTAATAGTCCACAAACGGGCCAAAATCGGCCAAAACTGCAAGTGTTGATGACCGACATGTAAACGCACCCCGGGGTTTGTTATTCGTGGAAATCACTCCGAGACACCAAGATAGTGAGTAATAGTACACGAAACGGGTCAGAATCGTCCAAAATTGTGAGTGTTGATGATCAACACGTAAACGCACGCCGGGGTTCGTCAATCGTGGAAATCACTTAGGGACCCCAAAACTAAATAACAGTCCAAGAAACGGGTCAGAATCGGCCCAACTACGATTGTTGATGACCGACACGTATGCGCACCTTTGGGTTCGGCAACCATGGAAATCGCTTTGGGACCACAAAACGGTGAGTAATAGTCCAGGAAGCGGGCCAGAATCGCCAAAACTGTGAGTGTTGATAATGGACACATAAACGCACCTCGGGGTTCGACAATCGTGGAAATCACTCCGGGACCCCAAAACAGTGAGTAATAGTCCACGAAACGGGCCAAAATCGCCAAAACTGCGAGTGTTGATGACCGACATGTAAACGCACCCCGAGGTTTGTTAATCGTGGAAATCACTCCGGGACACCAAGATAGTGAGTAATAGTCCACGAAGCGAGCCAGAATCGCCAAAATTGTGAGTGTTGATGATCGACACGTAAATGCACGCTGGGGTTCGCCAATCGTGGAAATCACTTAGCGACCCCAAAACTGAGTAATAGTCCAAGAACGGGCCAGAATCGGCCCAAACTTCGATTGTTGATGACCGAAACGTAAGCGCACCTTGTGGTTCGAAAACCATGGAAATCACTTTGGGACCCCAAAACGAGGAGTAATTGTCCATGAAACTGCTTAGAATCGAAAAAAACATCGCGAGATGATGACCGACACATAAACGCACCCCGTGGTTCGTTAATCATGGAAATCACTCCGGGACCACAAAGCAGTGAGAAATAGTCCACGAAACGGGCCAGAATCGGCCAAATTTGTGAATGTTGATGACCGACACGTAAGTGTACCTTGGGGTTCAAGAACTATGAAAATCGCTTCGTAATCCCAAAATGGTGAGTAGTAGTCCATGAAACGGGTCAGAATTGGCCAAAACTATGAGTGTTGATGACGAACATGTAAACGCACCCCAGGGATCGTCAATCTTGGAAATCGCTCTAGGACCCCAAAACGGTGAGTAACAGTGCATGAATCGGACCAGAATCGGCAAAATTTATGAGTGTTGATGATCGACACGTGACGCACGCCGGGTTCATCAATCGTGGAAATCACTTAGGCAACCCAAAACTAAATAACAATCCAAGAAACGGCCAGAATCGCCCGAACTGCGATTGTTGACGACCGACACATATACGCACCTTGGGGTTCGACAACCATGGATATCGCTTCGGACTCCAAAACGGCGAGTAATAGTCCATGAAACAGCTCAGAATTGACGAAAACGCGAGTGTTGATGATCGACACATAAATGCACCCAGGGTTCGCCAATTGTGGAAATCACTTGGGACCCCAAAACAGTGAGTAATAGTCCACAAGCGGGCCAAAATCGCCAAAACTGCAAGTGTTGATGACCGACATGTAAACGCACCCGGGGTTTGTTATTCGTGGAAATCACCCGAGACACCAAGATAGTGAGTAATAGTACACGAAACGGGTCAGAATCGTCCAAAATTGTGAGTGTTGATGATCAACACGTAACGCACGCCGGGTTCGCTCAATCGTGGAAATCACTTAGGGACCCCAAAACTAAATAACAGTCCAAGAAACGGGTCAGAATCGGCCCAACTACGATTGTTGATGACCGACACGTATGCGCACCTTTGGGTTCGGCAACCATGGAAATCGCTTTGGGACCACAAAACGGTGAGTAATAGTCCAGGAAACGGGCCAGAATCGGCCAAAACTGTGAGTGTTGATAATGGACACATAAACGCACCTCAGGGTTCGTCAATCGTGGAAATCACTCCGGGACCCCAAAACAGTGAGTAATAGTCCACGAACGGGCCAAAATCGGCCAAAACTGCGAGTGTTGATGACCGACATGTAAACGCACCCCGAGGTTTGTTAATCGTGGAAATCACTCCGGGACACCAAGATAGTGAGTAATAGTCCACGAAATGAGGCAGAATTGGCCAAAATTATGAGTGTTGATGATCGACACGTAAATGCACGTAGGGTATCGTCAATCGTGGAAATCACTTAGCGACCCCAAACTGAGTAATAGTCCAAGAAAAGGGCCAGAATCGGCCCAAACTTCGATTGTTGATGACCGAAACATAAGCACACCTTGTGGTTCGAAAACCATGGAAATCACTTTGGGACCCCAAAACGAGGAGTAATTGTCCATGAAACTGCTTAGAATCGAAAAAAACATCGCGAGATGATGACCGACACATAAACGCACCCCGTGGTTCGTTAATCATGGAAATCACTCCGGGACCACAAAGCAGTGAGAAATAGTCCACGAAACGGGCCAGAATCGGCCAAATTTGTGAATGTTGATGACCGACACGTAAGCGTACCTTGGGGTTCAAGAACTATGAAAATCGCTTCGTAATCCCAAAATGGTGAGTATTAGTCCATGAAACGGGTCAGAATTGGCCAAAACTATGAGTGTTGATGACGAACATGTAAACGCACCCGGGATCGTCAATCTTGGAAATCGCTCTAGGACCCCAAAGCGGTGAGTAACAGTGCATGAATCGGACCAGAATCGGCAAAATTTATGAGTGTTGATGATCGACACGTAAGCACGCGCGGGTTCATCAATCGTGGAAATCACTTAGGCAACCCAAAACTAAATAACAATCCAAGAAACGGCCAGAATCGGCCCGAACTGCGATTGTTGACGACCACACATATACGCACCTTGGGGTTCGACAACCATGGATATCGCTTCGGACTCCAAAACGGCGAGTAATAGTCCATGAAACAGC
>JAHIAM010009651.1:0-19445 GCA_021605205.1 Aegilops longissima | reverse complement strand
ATCCATATTGCACTTGTATCACCATCTCTTCGCCGAACTAGTGCACCTATACAATTTACCATTGTATTGGGTGTGTTGGGGACACAAGAGACTCTTTGTTATTTGGTTGCAGGGTTGTTTGAGAGAGACCATCTTCATCCTACGCCTCCCACGGATTGATAAACCTTAGGTCATCCACTTGAGGGAAATTTGCTACTATCCTACAAACCTCTGCACTTGGAGGCCCAACAACGTCTACAAGAAGAAGTTTGTGTAGTAGACATCAAGCTCTTTTCTAGCGCCGTTCGTCTTCGTTCATCGGTAACTTTACTTGGAGCTATATTTTTATTCACCACATGATATGTGTTTTGCTTGGAGCGTCATGTCATTTTATTTTCTTTAGCTTTGCTTGTTGTTTGAATAAAATATCAAGATCTAAAATGCTTTGTCACACCCTGCATTTTGTAACATTTCATTTGCATTAATAAAGCATAAAAATTTGGACCAACAAAAACTTTTGCATTATTTGGCTTTTTATTTTGGAGTTGGTTTTCTCTCTGTGATTTTCAAGTGCTCTTTAAAGTCAACTACTCCACCTTCTGTACTTCATCTCTTTGCCCCAAACTTCTGCCCAATGATGATGCCATGTGTATATTGCAATATAGTATTTTCTTACAAAAATAATTTGGCCAAATAGTATTTTCAAAAATTAGTTTTCCAAAAACCCCCGAATTGAGGTTTGCACTACAAGTACTTGATTTGGGGTATGAAAAATATTTCAAAGGGTATATTTGAAACCTATTAGATATAGGATTCCCATAAACCACCAAAATATATTGTCGGATTTCGGGTTCCGGCAGACCCTTGAGGTTCGAACACTGGGGTGCGTGCGGAGATCCAACCCTCCACCGTACCTCGCACTGAATCGCAGGAACCTAAACTACTAAATGTAACAGCACAAGAGACACGAGATTTATACTAGTTCGGGCCACCGTTGTGGTGTAATACCCTACTCTAGTTTGTGGTGTGGTGGATTGCCTCTTGGGCTGATGAGGAATAAGAGGGAAGAACAGCCTCGCGAGGGTCTGCTTGGTGGGTGTGATGAACTGCGAGGTGGTGTTCCGTTGCTCTAGCTACTGGTTCCTTGATGAGGATTCTGATCTCTCTTCGTCTCTCCCAGATCTAGATGCTGATCGTTTTTCTACTCTGAGTGTGGCTACTCCTATTTATAGGCGAAGGCCCTGGGCCTCTTCCCAAATATTGAGCGGGAAGGGCGCCAACAATTGGCCATTTTGAAGGGGAACATCGGGTACACTTATCCTGACTAAAGTTGGTCCTCGCCTGCCAAAGGCTCTGGTGATGACGCCTGCTTGGGCTCCACGATGACTCCCTTCCAGCCGTTGGGCTGGTCTTGGTCTTGTTGCACCGAAACGGATGCCTTTGCTTGATGCTCTCGCCTGCGCTTGCTCCCTTTGCACCAAAGAGGAAAGGAGGACGCTGCGCGGGCTGGCGCCCGACTGGCGCCTTGGTCGTCATGGCTTGCGTCATGGGCACCTCGCGAGGTACCCTGCCTTGAACTCTCCGCCTCCTCATGAGTCACCGACGAGGCCGTGCTCGAGGAAGCTCCTTGTCGCCCGCCCATGAGGCTGGCCCCTCGCGAGGGTCTTGAGCTTGCGTTGATGAAGATGGGCTGTCCTAGGCCTCCTTGGAGCCACGCCCGCAGCCGCAGCACGCAAGTCTGGGGACCCCGTTCCCGTAACGCCGACAGAGCCTCGGCCCGCCAAGCGCCCAACTTGGCCGAGCAGAGGCGAAGGGCAAGTCTGACGTCGCGGGCCCTAACAGCTCTGCGACCTTTTGGGCGCCAAGCGTGGCGGTTGATTGGGCGTGGGCACTTTGTTCCCCACGCCTCATCATTTCGTGCCTTGCTAGGCGGACACGCTGTTGTACACATCCGTTCCCTCTCTGCTGCTTGTGCGCCTGTTCTTCCCCTCTCGAACTCCAGCTTCTATTTTCAATCCAATCTCGAATCCCCCCCTTTCAATCGCCATGGTTCCGGCGAAGAAGGGAAAGGAAGAAACCTGTGCCTCCGCCGCTCGCCGCCCACCGGGCGGCCTCCGCCGTCGACACATCCGATCATATTCAATCTAGAGGGCTTGGGCAAGGTCAGTTCGGCTCGCCACCACCTTCAACAAATCACGGAGGACGACGGCTGGCCCGCGTCCCCACTTCTCCATCGACAGGATAGTCACCGAGGTCCGGTATTTTTGTCGGCGCCACGTAGGCGGGCTGGTTCCCCCTTTCGATTTCTTCAATGCCGTGCTTTCCCACTATCGATCCACATGATGCATCCGGGTCCCGAGTCCATCACTCTCCTCTCGGTCTTTGCCTTCGCTTGCGAAGCAATGATGGGCATCCTTCCTTCGTTGCCTGCTCGCCACTTCTTCTCTCTCGCGCTTTGTCGACCCCACCCAATGCTCGGCGTCGTGAGCTTCATCGCCGCCCGAGACAGCGACCTCGAGGATTGACTTCAGCTCCTCCGCCAGCGGGCTGAGTTCCGCGAGAGGTGGTTGTGCGTGGATGTGGGGTGCCCAGCCCCTTCTATCGGAGCCAACCTCGCTTTGCTGTCCCCAATTCAGGTGGGGCAGGAGACACTTTCAAGCCCTCGACTCATCTTTATGCAGGCGCCGCCATGCGTTCTCGAGGTCGCTTCTTGTGACAGCGCCCAAGGTGGTGAAGGAGTTCCCGATCGCTGCATTGCTCCTCTCAACGCCATTCCCACCGGATGTGGGCCTTGGCGGCCTGGTGATCGTATGAGGCTCGGGAAGAAGACCCGACGCTGAAGCGCTAAGGAAAGTGCTCCTGGTCCCGACATGCACCCCAACCCGGTGGCATCCGGCATGAAGGGGCCTTGTTGTACCTTTGCCGAGCAGGGGTGATTTTGTGAACCGGATGCCTATCTTGATGAATGGGGCGCGCCCACCTGGTCTCTGTGGGCCTCGCGAGAATCCAAAGATGGTGACAGCCCTTCCAGGTCGGCCAAGGCGGCTCCTCCTCAAGTGGCGGGCAGGGAGGCACGAGCCGCCCGAGACCAAGGGACCCCGCGAGGGTGACAGCCACGGGCGACGCCACGAGGGGCAGCTCCGAGGCTCATGCCGCCGCAGCTAAGGGCGGCAGGCAGCCGCCCGCAGCGCCTGCGGAAGGAGCCCCCGAGGCCCCTGCTGCTTCTCTTGGTGAGGCGACCAGCAACGCGTGTCAGGCGGACGCCCCTGATGCAGGTCGCCTTGATGCTTCTCCCTCGCTGCAGGCTGACCCCTGCACTCAAATCTTGGGTCGTTTCCGCGTGAACTTCGAGGCCCTCCAGAAGAGAAGGGAGGCCCTGGGCGATGATTACCCTTGTCGCTTCTTTGAGCGTGGGAAGTGCCGCCACTGATGAGTAAGCCTTCTCCTTCTCCAGCTCCTGATTCTTCTACTGCTTGTACCGATCCTTGCCCTGCAAGCCCCTTCCTGCCGAGCTCACGGAGACGGGTGAGGAGCCGTCCCTCCCGGCTTCGCCCCCTCCCCCGTCCTTGAGTGCTCCAAGCAGCGGAGCCCTTGTGGTGAGGGCGACCGGGGAGGTGAACCGTCCCAAGGCGCGTCGTGTCCCTGCGCGCCTCGCGACCCTTCCTCGCGAACCTTCCCGTGGCATAGCTAGCCTGCTGTGGGCTTCTCGCCTGGTCGTGGACGGCGATTGGCTGAGGCGCTCGCGCCCTCGTCTGGGATGGGCTGGCTCGGTGTCGGGCTTCAGCGCGGCGCCGCATGGCCGCGTCGCGAGTGCCAGCCCCAGCCCCGCCCGGAGGGGGAGTGTTGATCGTGGCTCGGCGCCCGCTGGGCGGTTGATGGTGTGGAGGACGTGCAGGAGGCGCCTGGGGCGCCACGCCCGCCGCCAAGGATTTCTTGAAGGGCGGCCGACGAGTGAGCCTTCTTGGTGAAGAGCTCACGATGAAGACGCGCCTTTGAGGCTGAGGCCCGCGCTGGCCGCAGAGAGCGTGAGCCGGAGGGCGCTGCCGCCTTGCATGCCACCAACGCGATCTTGATGATGAAGAGGCCAAGGCGTCACTGGTAGCCTCTCGAGAGGCCTGTTCTCGGGCCGTCGAGGAGGCCCGGGAAGCTAACAGGCGGCGAGAGGCGGCGGAGGAGGCGGGCACAGAACTCCTGCCCGGTGTCACTCATTGGAGGAGCAAGTGGAGCTGCGTGAGGCAGCCCTCGCGTCGATGAAGGTGGCCTTGGCGACCAGCGGAGCTCGAAGCGTGAGGAGGCGCCGACGCTGAAGCCGCCCGAGCAGCGTAGTCTGAGCGCTTGAGACGAGGGAGCGCTTGGTGACGCGGGCGGAGGATGAGGTCGCTGCAGGAAGCCCGCGTCTGGAGGAGGTCGGACGCCGAGTGGCGATGGCGCTCGAACCTCGAGCCGAAGTTCGAGGAGAGGCTGGGTTGATCAAGGCCTAGGCTGGGCAGGACTGCTGCCTTGAGGGCCAAGCTGGAGGAGGTGACGGGCGGGCCGATGCTCTTGAGCCGCCCTCGAGGTGGCGCAGGGGAGTCAACCAACTCCCGTGCCGAGGCGCCTTCTTCTCCAACGGTGGAGGAGGCTGAGGCCGCCGCCTTGAGTAATCGCGGACGAGGTGCGCCGTGGCGAATCTGGAGCATGAGCACGGCCCCATGCTCGCCACGCTTCGGGAAAGAGCCAACACAGCCTTGGGTAATATCTGCGAAGCGGCAGTTGGCGAGCCGCACGCGGTTAACTACGCCGGCAACCTTCAGTTCTTCACCGACGTGGTGGCGCGGCTGGAGGCGCGATCGGTTAGGGCCAATAGGTTGGTGGAGGAGAGGAGCCGTGCGCTGCTTGGGCGTGCCTTTTCTCGTGTCTTCAGCCATCTCCAGGACATGGACCCCCACTTCGATTTTGACGCAGCTATCGCCCCAGTTCCCCAGGCCATCCGGGCGACTCGCGCCTTGGGTGGAAGACAATGTGGATGCTCTCGTCCGGCCGCCGCTTTGAACAACGGCGGCGTGGTCGTGGCCGCCGATGAGGGCGGCGTGGTGAACGGCCCAGACGCCGCCGATGGCCACGCAGACAGTGACGGCGAGGCCAGCGACGCCAGCAACGGCTCGGGAGGTGCTCCTGAGGACGCGTTGGGGGATTTATCCGACTGATTATGTATTGTCCCTGTTCCGTTACCCTGCATGAATAGAACTCAGGTTTTGGCCTGATGGCTATGAGAGCATTTTGGGAGGGGGAGCCCCTCATGTAAAACTTGTGTTCATCGTATTAGCTGGTGTTACATCGCCCGTACGCCCGCGCCAAGTGGTTGTCTAAGTGACGTGCTGGTTGGCTGGTTTACCTTTGTTTCGCACGAGCCCTGAGATAGCCTGTGGGAGGTTGCGGCGATCTGAGTGTCTCCTGATCGAATCCGTAGGATCTGCAGTAAAAACCCTCCGGAGAGGACGCGGCGGCGGCGACAGTTGCTTGCGCAAAGCTAGGCCTGGCCCGGCTCGCGAGGGGCTCGCAAGGGGAGGCAGCTGAGGCGGAGTGGTAACCGAAACGCGAGAGATTTGCTCGAACGAGACTAAGCACCCCTTCCCTGAACACACGCAAATCTCAAATTCGTATCCAATGTAAATCCAGCGGGAGAAAGCGACAACCAAATGGAAAGGCGAAGAAAGCAGAAGAAAAGCCGCGTCCGGCACCTAGTCTAGTCTTGGACGTCTTCTCACCAGCGGAGCTAAGTGCTGCCACTGGGCTGGGAGGGAGCCCAGGGGCTGAGGCCGCACCCCGGGACCCCGGCGTGTACAGCCCCACTCATTATTACGTGAGAGTGTCACGGGCGGCGAGCTTCACGAGCACCGGGCCTTCTTCACAGTACCGCCTTGCTTCATATCGCCAGACGAGGGCCCCGCCTTTGCGCCATTACTCTAGTGCCATCAACGGCGACGGAAACCGGACGCCGCCGATGGGGTAGAGCGGTCGCCAGCGGTTCCCCGACGACCACGGGTCCTCCGCCAGGCAGGCCACCGAGGCACCTCCCAGCAGAGGGCCTACCTCCGAGAACGCTTTGCTTGAACGCGCGGTGGTGATGTCGGATCTCGCCTCTCTCGGCAGCCTCGCCCCCCCCCCGGGGTAGGAGGCTGCGGGAGCGGGCAGCCGCTCGTCGTGGTGACCTGTACCTCCTGCGACCTAGGGTTAGCGTATGTTTGCTCTTGAGGAAGTAGCGGTGCTGATAATCGTCGCCCCCGGCGTGACCAGTGGGACCATCTCGAGGCTCCTGGAAGAGCTCGGCTCTTGGCGCCTCATCCCCCAAGCTCGGGCTGAGGAGCGAGCCTTGTTCTCCCTCATGCGGGTGCCCTTGGTCCATCATGTGGGGCACGATTCTTCTGGCGCCGCCATCCCAAGGCCACGCCAGTAGTGCTTTGCGTGCCATGCTGCTCTGCTTGATGCGCCCACTGGGGTGGTGGCGCGGTCCACCAGGCCGTGAGTTACATCGAGTCCTTCTTCTCCAGCGGGCTGGGCGGGCAACCCCGCCACGGCCCGACCTGGCAGCTTCCCGGTGTTGGAGTAGCTTTGGAGCCCGCGGGCATGCGTGGAGCCCCGTGCGGGCCGCCTGGCCTGAGATGGAAGCTGGGTGCGAAGGGGTGAGCCCCAAGGCGGTGAAGCCAGGAGCTCGCCACTCGCCCAAAGAAGACGTCGCGGCCGCTCTCAAAGAGCTCTGCACTGCAGCAGCTCTCGGCCACCGTGAGCGGCCTCGAGTTCACCTGCCCCGCGGGTGTACGGTGATGTGGTCGCGGCGTGGTTGGAGGCCCTGCTGCCGATCGCGCTGCCGGCGTGAGAGCCGTCGAAGCTCTGTCTGCGTCGCCTGCATGCCCTTGGCGCCCTCGGGCCGCGAGCTGCCTGGGCACGGGTCGCCCGAGGCAAGCGGCTCTGCATGGGCGGGCCACGCCGCCCAAGGATCTGAGTTGCCGGCTGGTCACGGACATGGTGATGGCGTCGACGGGACACGAGGTGGCGAAGGTGGATTCCAAGCACCCTACAGGGCGCGCCAAATGTCGATTCGGGTTCCGCAGACCCTTGAGGTTCAACACTGGGTGCGCGGAGATCCAACCCTCCACCGCCTCGCACTCGCCAATCGCAGGAACCTAAACTACTAAAAGAAAAGCACAAGAGACACGAGATTTATACTAGTTCGGGCCACCGTCGTGGTGTAATACCCTACTCTAGCTTGTGGTGTGGTGGATTGCCTCTTGGGCTGATGAGGAACAGTACAGGGAAGAACAGCCTCGCGAGGGTCTGTTCTTGGTGGGTGTGATGAACTGCGAGGTGGTGTTTCGTTGCTCTAGCTACTGGTTCCTCGATGAGGATTCTGATCTCTCTTCATCTCTCCCAGATCTAGATGCTGATCATTTTTCTACTCTGAGTGTGTCTACTCCTATTTATAGGCGAAGGCCCTGGGCCTCTTCCCAAATATTGAGAGGGAAGGGCGCCAACAATTGGCCATTTTGAAGGGAAACAACGGGTACACTTATCCTAACTAAAGTTGGTCCTCGCCTGCCAAAGGCTCTGGTGATGACGCCTGCTTGGGCTCCACGATGACTCCCTTCCAGCCGTTGGGCTGGTCTTGGTCTTGTTGCACCAAACGGATGCCTTTGCTTGATGCTCTCTTTGCACTTGCTCCCTTTGCACCAAAGAGGAAAGGAGGACGCTTCTGGTCGGCGCCTCGATCGGGCGCCCTTGGTCGTCATGGCTTATGCCATGGGCACCTCGCGAGGTACCCTGCCTTGAACTCTCCGCCTCCTCATGAGTCAGCCTGACGAGGCCGTGCTCGAGGAAGCTCCTTGTCGCCCGCCCATGAGGCTTGGCCCTCGCGAGGGTCTTGAGCTTATGCTGATGAAGATGGGCTGTCCTGGCCTCCTTGAGCCACGCCTGTAGGGGCGCAGCAGCAAGTCTGGGACCCCTGCCCCGAACACCGACATATATTTTTAAAAGTTATTTTCCTATTTTATTTAAAAGCTTTTATTAAGGCCAGTAATGGTATTTAATAGGGAAAATTATTTTATTGTTTTAAAAATATTTGACAAAAATCAGGGAAACTCAGTGGGCATATATTTCCCATATATAAGAGTTTCAACACATGGTGTCATGTTCAAAACATTGGACAAAACCTCCCAAAACCATTTCTGCCCATTTCAAGGATTTGAAATATTTCTACAAGAAATATTTTCATAAAAATCTAAGGAAAATGTAGCAAGTCACAAATGCATATTGTGATCACCTTGCAAAGGCTCATGTCAATTAAATTCATTTTGGTTCACCAAAATGCCCCAAAACCCTCTCTGACCAGAATCAAATTTGAAAAACTTTGTACTACCAACTTTCTCTCCTTGACCCTAACTTTTGTGAGCATGTTCACATGACCAAATGAGGCCACTGCACCAAGTGGTTCATCAAGGGGAAGTGATTTGCTCAACTAGATCTACACAAGTTCATTTCTGCTAATTTCTAGGGTGTACAAAAGTTGCATTGGCAACTTCGCCCAAATAAGCTCCAAATTGGAGGAAGGCCCTAATTATATGTGTCATTTCACCCTATGGAGTCTCATGGCAATTGGAAATCATCTTCTGGCCCAAACCATTATCAAACACCTTCTGCCACTTTTCAAAAATCACCATTTTGACCACTAACACTATTCTCCTTGAGCTCAACTTTTTACCACAGCTCCTCCTAGTCCTCTCCTACCTCCAGTAACCCTCCCATGGCCAATGCTCAATGATTTAAGGGTGAAACACCCCCATTTACCCTTCTAGACAGCAGCATTCTTCTCCTTTCTCACCTCCCTCCTCATTCCAGTGGCCCTCCATGGCATCCAACGCCCCTCCCCTATTCTTTACTCCCCCTAGAGCCACCAGACACCTTTGGCCATGCCCACATTGCATGGAAAATGGCCATGCCGGCCATTTGGGCGCTTTGGAGGCCAGCCATTCTGATCCTCCCTTTTGTAGCCCCGCCAACCACTCCCGGCCACCTCGGGCCTTCCCAGCGCGCCCGACGATGCGCCTCGACGTCTGCGTCACGCCACGCCTCTGTCCCCCTCCTCCTTCTCCCTCCTGCTGCCCCTCCTCGCACGTGCATCGGCCGCCCGAGAGCTCCAATGAGCGGCCTCACATGCGCGGCATCTCTGGCCTTACCCCGCTCTCTCCCCTAGCTCCCCTCGGCGTAGTCCACGCCCAGCAACACCCCAGACACGGCGCCAGCTCCTACCAAGCCCTGTAGCGACGAGCAGGAGCTCGCTGGCGCACGGGTCCTCGGTGGACCGTCGCCCGCCTATTTAAGGGCCTCCCCGAGCCCTACTCTCCTCACCACTCGCTCTCTCACTCCCCTAATCACCCCCTACACCACTCACCCCTCTCCAGACGAGCCCGAGCTCGAGATCAAGCTCGAACTCCGCCGCCTCGGGTCGCCGTCAATCTCAGGGTACAGGCCCTCTCCGCCGCTCCTCTTCCTCGATCTGGAACCGCCGCGGCTCACTGATCATTTCCCCTTTCTCCCTCGCTTCTTTTGCAGCCGGAAACGGCCGGAACCAACGACGCCCGAAGCTCCTCCACCGCGAGACCTCGTCGCCGGTGAACCGAGCCACCCCGGTGACCGCAACCACCTCCACCCGAACGGCGACTCGTGCTGAGTCCAGCCGTACCCTCGCCGGACCTTGCCGTGCCCTGCATCGACGCTGGTGAGACCGCCGGCCCTCTGACGCAGGGTTAGGGATGACAGGCGGGCCCCGCCTGTCAGCCTCTCCTCTCCTTGCCCCTCTCTCTCTCGCTGACGCCTGGGCCCCGCCCGTCAGGTTTAAAACTGGCACGCGCGCGTGCACTAGTGCGCTGGGCCGCCTCTCTGGCTGGGCTCTGGCATGGCAGTTCGCCCAAAGCAGCACAGAGCCCTTCTCCTTTTTCTTTTCTGTCAAACTTGCAAAAATTCCTCTGGACTAAATATTAGTCCAATTGAAATAATTCCAGTTCCTAAATTCTTGTAAAAATCCCACCTATTTAATGGTATAACTTTCATTCATGACCAACCAACTTTTATGTACTATTCATATTCAAATTCAAATTTGAATATATTTAAACCCCTCTGAAAATCCATTTCTTCTATTCTGCTACTCCAAATCCAAAACTAGGAATTTTCCCCTTCTTAGTTTCACCCTAGTATTTAACAAAAATGAGTTGATATTTTTCTGAGCACTTTGGTTTTTTTGTTTTATTATTGCCTTATTTTTCTCATTATTATTTTGTGACGATAGATTGCTTTGCTGTGGAAGGAGTTGGACCAGAAGACTTTGAAGACCCAGAAGACTTTGTTGAGCCAGGCAAGCAGCCCTTTGACCATGTCTATGAAACCCTTTTTATGCATGTCATATAGCACCATATTGCTGTTGCAACGGAATCATGATGAGGTGGTAACCACTTTGATGGTTTGCCACCGTACTTCCTCGTTGATACTTGCATTGTGCATGACCCTACCTTCTTATGAGGGTTATGCCGGTGGGGGTAGATAAGATGCTAAAGTAGTGCTACGCAAAAAGGGACGGGAATATGCCTGGTGATGGAGACAAAGTATTTTCAAAAGACTTCTCGAAAACCCCATCGTGTGCCACTTATGCCCGGGGGAGATGATGAGTTGGGTAGCCACTTGATGACAAAGTGGTGTACCGAGGCAAGTGTGTGTGTTGTTTTCAAAACAGATTGGTTTAAGTTGCGACCGTTATTCCAACCTTACATGCGCAACCACTCTACCCTTATATGGGAAAGGGGATTATTGATTACCTAGGCTGATACTAGCTTGGAGCCTGCATTACTAGCGACGGGGGAGAGTTGGTGCTCTCTCTCGGGACGGGGTCGTGCCAGGTAGGGCGGCCTAGAACATTTTTATGGGGCACCGGACACACCGTTGGTACCCCGTGCCAGTGGTATGTGATGAATATGGGAGCGATGCTCCACAATTTTAAGATGTGAAATGTTGGGCACGGGGGTTACTACCAACGAGTGGACTATATGTTAGTGTCGTCTAGGGAAAGATAGTGATCGGGTGCTTACCCCGGGTACTTGAGGTACCGCGGGTCGTGGATGACACGGAAGTTCCCCGAATCTTGTGGGTAAAGTGTGCAACCTCTGCAGAGTGTAAAACTATTCGAATAGCCGTGTCCACGGCCAAGGACAGTTGGGTATCCGCTCTTGGGCTACGCCCACTTGTTTACAAACCAGTGTGTGTGGGAAGTACTACTTGGGTCAAGTCAAAGGACTTGACATGAATGAGTTGGGTTGGAGCCCACTCCCTTTATGTTGTTATCTGTAACCAGCCCCTATGGTTACTTGAATTCATGCGATGCATGGTTTACCAGTTATTGGACATGTCATAACACAACAAAATTAACTTTCTGCAAAAATTTACCTATGTCATGCATTGTTGTATCTTGAGCCAAAACATGGGTTGCTTGCGAGTACATTCAAAGTACTCATTGGCTTGTGAGGGAGTCCTGGACTAGGGGGTGTCCGGATAGCCGAACTATCATCGCGGCCGGACTCCAAGACTATGAAGATACAAGATTGAAGACTTCGTCCCGTGTCCGGATGGGACTTTCCTTGGCGTGGAAGGCAAGCTTGGCGATACGGATATGTAGATCTCCTACCATTGTAACCGACTCTGTGTAACCCTAACCTATCCGATGTCTATATAAACCGGAGGGTTTTAGTCCATAAAAAAAACAATCATACCATAGGCTAGCTTCTAGGGTTTAGCCTCCTTGATCTCGTGGTAGATCTACTCTTGTACTACCCATATCATCAATATTAATCAACCAGGAGTAGGGTATTACCTCCATCGAGAGGGCTCGAACCTGGGTAAAAACATCGTGCCCCTTGTCTCCTGTTACCATCCGCCTAGACGCACAGTTCGGGACCCCCTACCCGAGATCCGCCGGTTTTGACACCGACATTGGTGCTTTCATTGAGAGTTCCTCTGTGTCGTCACCTATAGGCCCGATTGCTCCTTCAATCATCAACAACGATGCAGTCCAGGGTGAGACTTTTCTCCCTGGACAGATCTTCATATTCGGTGGCTTTGCACTGCGGGCCAATTCACTTGGCCATCTGGAGCAGATTGAAAGCTACGCCCCTGGCCGTCAGGTCAGATTTGGAAGCTTGAATTATACGGCCGACATCCGTGGAGACTTGATCTTCGACGGATTCGAGCCACAGCCAAGTGCGCTGCACTGTCTCGATGGGCATGATCTAACTCTGCCGCCGAACAGTGTCCTGGAGGCCGCACTAGTGTCTGCTCCGAACATTGATTCGGAGACGATCTCGCTGATTGAGGACGGTTGGTTGGACACCACCTCTGGGGCTGAAATCTCTACGGCGATTGAGCCGAACACAATCCCTGTCTTTTGCGAAGACCGTGACTCCAAGGTGTCGGACTCCTCTCCGGACTCCAAACCCTCCGCGCCCCTGCCAATCGAATCTGATTGGGCGCCGGTCATGGAGTTCACTGCCGCGGACATCTTTCCACACTCGCCCTTTGGCGACATCCTGAATTCACTAAAGTCTCTCTCTTTATCCGGAGAGCCCTGGCCGGACTACGGACAGGAAGGTTGGGATGCGGACGACGAAGAAATTCAACGCCCACACACCATCCACTTTGTAGCCACTGTCGATGATTTAACCGACATGCTCGACTTCGACTCCGAGGACATCAACGGTATGGACGACGATGCCGGAGACGACCAAGACCCAGCACCTACAGGGCACTGGAAGGCCACCTCGTCATACGACATATACATGGTGGACATCCCACTAGATGGGAATGGCGATGGAACGGCGGAGGATGACCCCTCCAAGAAACAACCCAAACACCGACGTCAGCGGCGCCGTTCTAAATCCCGCCACAGTAAAAACGGTGATTCCGGCACGGGAGACAATAACACCCCGGACAGTGCCGAAGACAACCCCCTCCAGCAGGACTCAGCGCAGGAGGAGGGAGAAGCAAGTCCGCACGATAGTGCGGCAGAAAGAGAGGTCGAGGACGATAATTATGCGCCTCCCTCCGAAGATGAGGCAAGCCTCGACGACGACGAATTTGTCATGCTTGAGGATCCCGCCAACAGGAGCTGCTTCAAGCGCAGGCTTATAGCCACGACAAGCAGCCTCAAGAAAGCAGCAACAGCTTAGAGCTGACCAAGACCTGCTAGGTGACGGATGGATCAAGTCCTTGCAGCCAAGAGTATGAACTCGAACGCCTCCAAAAGCTACCCCAAACGCAGGCCATTGCCTCGATCAGGAGGAAGCACCCAAGTCACCAACGCTGACGACATGGCAGACCGGCCACCCGTGGCATGCGGCAGAAGCCTCTCGCCCTCCACTCAAGTCGCACCCGACGACGCTCAAAAAGTACCAAGGCATGGGAAAACGCTACTGGTCTTATGAGATATATTGGAGGATAACATAAAACATACAAGATCGATCTATGGATCGCGTGGGCGTAACGACTCGGGATGATTACCGTCACGCGGATCAAGAAACCGGTCGGGCGAACACGAAGAGACAAAGCTCATATGAGCTACGCCGTGATATAGCCCAATACAGAGGCGCCAAGACACCCACTATGCTTCACGGATGAAGTAATGGATCATCAAATCCTCGAGGGCTTCAAACCCATAAACATCGAATCATACGATGGTACCACAGATCCTGCAGATGCGGATCGAGGACTATCTCCTCCATATCCACATGGCCCGCGGTGATGATCTACATGCCATCAAATACCTCCCACTCAAGCTTAAAGGACCAGCTCGACATTGGCTCAACAGCTTGCCAGCAATGAATCAATTGGTTGTTGGGAGGACCGGAAGCCACATTCCTTGATAACTTCCAGGCACATATGTGTGACCACCAGGCGCCGATGACCTTAGCCATATAATTCAGCAGCCAAGAATCGGCCGACAATTCCGACATGGTTCCTAACAAAGAAAAATCAAATCATCGATCGTCCGGATGCGGAGGCCCTTGCAGCCTTCAAACATAACATCCATGACGAATGGCTTGCCCGCACCTAGGACAGAAAAAGCCAAAATCCATGGCAGCCCTCACAACACTAATGACCCGCTTTTATGCTGAGAGGACAGCTGGCTAGCTCAAGCAACAACTTGGCCAAACACCCCGATAGTTCGGATACCAAGGATAGCAATGGCGTGTCGCGTCGCAATAAGAACAAGCGCCGCGTAACGGCGATAATGCTGAAGATACGGCGGTCAATGCCGGATTCAGAGGCTCTAAACCCGTCAGTGGAAGAAGCCATTCAAAAGAAATACCCGGGGCCCGTCCAACTTGGATCGAATACTCGATCGCTTGTGCCAGATACATGGCACCCCCGAAAAACCAGCCAATCACACCAACAGGGATTGTTGGGTGTTCAAGCAAGCAGGACACCAATAGCGATGACGAGGAAGAGCCCCGGCCGCCGAACAATAGAGGACAGAAGGGCTTTCCCACACAAGTGCGGACGGTGAACATGATATACACAACCCATATACCCAAAAGGGAGCGGAAGCGTGCGCTAAGGGACGTATATGCGATGGAGCCAGTCGCCCCGAAGTTCAACCCATGGTCTTCCTGCCCGATCACCTTCGATCGAAGGGACCACCCCACTAGCATCCGTCACGGCGGTTTCGCCGCATTGGTTCTTGACCCAATTATTGATGGATTTCACCTCACCAGAGTCCTGATGGACGGCGGTAGCAGCCTGAACCTGCTTTATCGGGATACAAGTCGCAAAATGGGCATAGACCCTCAAGGATTAAACCTACAAAGACGACCTTTAAAGGCGCCATACCGGTGTAGAGGCCAATTGTACGGGCTCGCTTACACTCAAGTGGTCTTCGGATCCCGGATAACTTCCGCGAAGAGTTAATCTTCGACATAGTCCCGCTCATGGCGGCTATCATGCATCGCCGGACGAACCGCATTTAAAGTTCAATGCGGTGCCGCACTATGCATACCTCAAGCTCAAGATGCCAGCCCTCGAGGAGTAATCACGGTCAATGGAAACACTGAACGCCTCTCCGAACGGAGGAGCACACGGCGTCCCTCGCGGCGGAGGTGCAAAGCAGCCTCTCACAGCAATTCTCGAGTCCGCCATTAAACGTCCGGACACCGCTGCGCGCCGGAGTAACCTACAACAAGACCGCCTGGCACGATCCAAGCATCGCCAGAGTAATCCGCCCCAACCCCAGCCCTCGCGAAATTGCGGTTGCAGACTATGCGTACATAACTACGCCCTGAGATACCATGGGCATAAGGGGAGGGCACGACCACGGCATGCCTGAATGCGGCTCAACCGCACTGTGGGCCCCGATTGTGTCATTCTTTTTTCTTTTCCTTTTCTTCTTTTTCTTACTTTCAGACTCCGCTTTCCGAAACCCTGTCCGCACTAGAATCGCCGAACTAACGATGCAACAGCCAGGGAAGCAGAAAGCTACGTCGAGTGTTCAGGTGGTCTCTATTACGAGCATTATACCTATTTTACATACCATCCCGCAGCTTACCCCTGGAGGGGGACATGTTAAATAGTCCCATCCCTTGCTTATCACACAATGTGTATCGTTCTGCTTTTATTTGCAGTTTCTTTTTGAATAAACAATACATAGCTTTTGCCTATTATTGCACCCTTTTTTTTCTATATATATGTTCATTTCATGACATGTTGCACCCGTACAATTTGGTACGGCCAATACACCAGGGGCTTATGTACCCCAAAATTATGGTGTGATAAGTCCGAACACTTTCACAAGTGCGGCACCCCGAACTTATAGCATTATATGCATCGGCTCTGAATCATGTCTTGGGTCAATAGTTGGGTTTGCCCGGCCCTATGTTTTGGTACCTTACGCCCGCTATATCGGCTAAGGTAGCTCTAGGAGAACCACCGCGATTGTGCCCGGTTGAGCTGGGTTGAGCACCTCAGTGGAGAAAGCTAAAACTGACCGTCATGATAGGGCGAGAGCCGGTCGCTGTTCGAGAGGTTTTTTCGGGTCCCTAAAGACTTATGCCTCTTAGAGCGAGGAACCGGACTTGTCCGGCCAAGGCGTGATAGAGCCCCGAACTCGGTCTTCCGAATACTAGGGCTTCACGAAATTTAAAATTATAGAATTCTATGGCTAAGTGAGAGTGTTCAAGCATTATAAGTCCGGTTGCCTTGTTCGCTATGTTGAGCGCCTCCTCGATGGACCCAAGAATGGGAACAAGAGCGCTCAAGTTTATCCCAACACCCCAAAGACTCGTGGCATGGGGGCTGAAGCCAACGACTTGCCATCTCTCAAATTTGATAAACGGCCGCACGAAGGTAATATTTTAAATTAACAAGCGCTGCTTAGCGATATGAACAAGTTTTCAGCGATGTGATAACAAATGCGAGTCTATTAAAAATTACATCTTTGGAGCACTCATCCGCTATACGGCGTAGCACCCTTCAGAGGCCCTCATAGTACATTTTGGGCGTGCGATGCTCCTTGCCCTTCGGTGGCCCATCCGTCACAAGCTTCTCGATCCAGCTTGCCCCAAAGGCACCTTAGCACGGCAAGGGCCCGACGGGCACCTTCAAAGCAGACGGAGCGCTTGATGACCTCAATCCGTGGACAGGCATCCACCAGCCACCGTGACTAGCCCAAAGTAGCTCCTGTGCATGGCTTCCAATGGCCACAACCGAACTATGAGGCCCCTCATGGCCTGTTCGGCGACCTTAGGAGCTTGACCAGCTGCTTCAGCTGGTCGCTTAGGGGCACTGATGTCCGCCTCAAAGATACCGAGACCGAAGACCTTCTCCGCCGAGCTCCCTCCTCCTTGCGCGGTAGAATGCAGCAAAGATCGCACACACTACATGGCAGATCTGCGAATGCTCCTGGAGAGCTCCTAATCCGGGTAAGTAATAGGTAATTCACTTTCACATTCTTGCTCTGCATAAAGAATGCCTTACCCACCGCGATCTTCTTTATTGCCTCAATCTCCTGGAGGGCTTTTTGGGCCTCGGCCTTAGCAGCTTTGGCACTCTCAAGAGCCGAAGCAGGCTCGGACTCTCGGGTCTTCGAGGCACGCTCCAAACCCTCGTGTTTTTCCACGAGAGCCTAGAGCTCTTGCCGCACCTCCGCCAGCTGCGCCTCCCCCTTCTCTCGCTGGTGCGTGCAGCCGCTTTGAGCCGGGCCACGGACACCGCTTCTTTCGTGGTCGCCACCTCGCTCATGGCCCTCCTCGATGGAGGCGCTGCCAAGAGTTATCCGGGTGCCTCCGGGTTGGACGGAGGACACTGGCTGCCTTACCCTCTTACGAAGGGGCCGCTTGCCGGACTTCGAGCCACTGAAGGTTCCGCTATGGAGTCCGGACAAGGGTCGGGCTTAGAGCCCCGGGGTCTCGCCCCCACGCTGGAGTCCGGGAGGTCGCCTGCGGCGCCTCCCGCCACCTCCTCTTGACCAGGCCCCCTTGGGGCCCCACCTCAAGGCCGTCTGCAGCGTGAGGCAAGGAGGCGGCCAAGTGAAGTACTCTCCATTTCCGACAAACTCGTGGACCCGCCGACGGCGGCGAACTCGCCTTGGGCGGGCTGCATGATTGTTCGGCATTAGAGAACACTATGCAATAAAAAGCCATGGGTATCCTGGACACTTACGATTCGCCAGGGCTTGGCCCTTGTTGGCCAATCCTCCTCATCGCTGTCGACATTGGTGGAGAAGTCCCGGAGGAAGGGTTCTTCCTCTTGATTCCTCCGGCCTCCCGGTTGGGGCGGCCTTCCTTTCTCTCTCCTCTCCGCTGGGGAGAGGCTTTTTTCCTCCTCCTCGTTTTCGGGAGAAGATTCTCTTCAGACCGACAACACCAAAGCGCCGGGAGCTCCTTCGAGTTCCCGCTGCCTCCTTTCTTAGCCTTCTTCTCCGCACCACATGAGGTACCGGAGCCAGCATCCTCGCTAATCGGGCGTCCACTGGGTCTTCCGCAAAGGAGCCGACAATTAACTCTGTCCGGACGCCTTCAACCAGTCCTGTTAAAGGTTAGGGAGTTTTAGATCCCAGATAGAATCAAACTATGAAAAAAGAGTCCCATAAAGGGTAAATAACTCACCTCGCTGGCTTGACGCCGCGAGCTGAATCCGCGATCTTCAGAGCGGATGTGGAGCCTCGGCGCCTTGAACAACACCTTCCGGTCATCTTCGTGCGTAGTGTCAAGAGCCTTTTAGAGTTGAGGTCTGTGTCGGATCGAACTCCCACAATTTGAAGGCCCGTTGTTGGCATGGGAGAATCCGCGGATGAGCATCACCGGATTACCTTGACAAGCCCGAGATTCTTGTGCACCAGGTTTCGGACGCATGTTTGGAGTCCTGATAGCTCATCCGAATTCCCCATGTCAGCCCGCTTCTTTCCATGACGAGAGCCGTGGGGGAAGCCAGATCTGAATTGGGGCCGCCACCCATTTGGGGTCGCGCGGCTCGGTGATGTAGAACCACCCCGATTGCCACCCCTTTATTGTCTCCACAAAGGAGCCCTTGAGCCATAGGACTTTGGCCATCTTGCCAACCATGGCGCCTCCAAGACTCCGCTTGACGGCTGCCCACTACCTTCGCCTGACATTGAAGATCTTCAGCCATAAGTCAAGTGGGGCTGGATGCAGAGGAAGGCTCGCACACCACGATGAACGCCGAGATGTTGAGGATGAAATTCGGGCCAGGTCGTGGAAGTCCAGCCGTAGTAGAACATGAGCCCCTGGACAAATGAGTGAAGTGGAAGACCTAGTCCATGGAGGAAGTGGGGAGAAACACCACCTCTCATGGGGCCCGGGGTTGAATGAGCTGCCCCTGATCGGGCTGCCGGTGCGCCATGTTGCTGGACAAGTATCCGCCTCCCGCAGCTTTGGATGTGCCCTCCATGACGGAGGAGGCTGTCCACCTGCCTCCCGCCTCCCGACATGATTGGAGAAGGTTGAGGTGGGTGTGCGGACTTGGGCGCCGGAGCTCGAAAGCGCAAAATGGATGAGCAAAGGAGGAAGAAGGCGAGGTGAAAAGGTGGATCCTTATCCCTTATATGGACGGACGGAAGCTATGCGCCCCCACCAGCCCGGTAAAACTCGCTATCTCCCAAGCGCCATAATCAATGGCGCGATGGGTTACCCACGTCCGTATTGATGAGAATCCCGAATAAGGGGCACGATCTATGCTTTGATAAGACGTGCTAAGAAACCGCCGCTAAACGCTACTGAGGTGGAACAAGAAAAATGATTCATATGGAGGCTCGGCTGTGGTGTGATGTCACGCCGCTGAATACGCCGCCAGATTTGTGCAAAAGTTATTCTCTACACGGGTATGTGGAACTTGTTTTGCAGAGCCGACACTATCCTTGTGTTCAAAACCTTCTATGAAGTATC